>SNQJ01S0000916.1:459651-498398 GCA_010110895.2 Picea sitchensis | reverse complement strand
TTAACAGACAATTCAACAAAATACCTCCAGGATCCTTCCAATATAGATTGCCTTCTAGAATGAAAAATTTTAATGCTTTCAATTTCAAAAACCTAGCTTTAGTTTTAGTCAGACCAGGGGGAGCTTGTAAGTTATGCAAAACAAATATTAGATCTTCATACCATGGAGAGTTCATAAATACCTCTTTCACGCTTGGAGTCGCCTGCTCTTTATGCTCATCTACTGCAGCAAAGAAATTAATATCAAGAGCATGGAAATTGGACTCAGCCATTAACTTTGCTAGACCTTGACCTTTAATCAGTTTAGTAGGCTTAATATCTATGTCATACTCCAGAATGATAGCAATCCATTTTCCTCTCCGACCATCTAGATTGTCCTGAGTTAAAATGTCTTTTACTACCACGTTCGGAACATATGCGATGGTGTGGGAATGGAGAATATATACTCTAAAATCCTTTATGGATTTCACCAAGTAAAAAGCTTGCTTCTTCATTATTTTATAATTCAAAGAAACATCTCTTAATGCTTTATTGAAAAAGGCTATGGGTTGTTCATACCCTTCGTTGTTTTTTTGTAGTAATATTGCTACAATGGTATGTTCAGAAGCAAAAGAAAAAAGGTAAAAATCCTTGGTGAAATCAGGATTGATCAAGATTGGAGCCTGTGTGAGTGCATGTTTAACTTGTTCAAAAGACTGCTTATATTCAGTGTCCCATTTTATTTTCATTTCCTTTTTTAACATGTTTGTGATGTTCCTAAGAAGCTCGGCCAGGTTAGGTATGAATCTTCTCAAAAAGTTTATTTTCCCAATGAAGGATCATAATTATTTGATATTCCTTGGGTGTTCCAGTTTCTGAATGTCTTCTATTCTGCTAGGATCTATCTTAATTATGTCCTTAGAGATTATGTGCCCCAACAATTTACCCTCCTCTAATCTGAGAAGGCTTTTCTTAGGATTCAGAGAAATCCCAAATTTCTTGCATTTCTCAAATACTCATCTGAGATGTCTTAAGTGCTCGTCATCAGATTGGGAATACACAGTTACGTCGTCCAGATAAATGAAAATAAATTTGCCAAGTTCTTCCACAAAAGCGATGTCCATCACTCTTTGGAAAGTGTCCCCAGCATCCATCAACCCGAAAGGCATTTTCACATACATGAAGGTGCCCCAAGGTGTTGTGAAGGTTGTTTTCTCTTGGTCATCTGGGTGAACGAGAACCTGGTTATAGCCTGAGAAACCATCCAGTAAGGAGATTCGATTGAATCCAACTACCTTTTGTAATATGTGGTCCATTTCTGGCAATGGGTAGTTGTCTTTTAGGGAAGCCTTGTTCAAGTTTCGAAAATCAATGCAAAGCCTAATTTCCCCAGATTTCTTTCGGGTTGGGACCAGATTTGAAACCCATTTGGAAAATCGTAAGGGAACTATGATTTTAGCATCATACATATTTTTGATTTCTTTTTCTATCAGGGGAAGTAACTTGGGATTGATTCTCCTAAGCTTCTGTCTGAAAGGTTTTTGATCTTCTTTTATCGAGATCCTATGTTGTATGATGCTTGTGTCATAAGATTTTAAATCTTTGTAACCCCAAGCAAACACGTCTGAATATTCCTTGAAAAGTTCAATGTATTTAAGTTTTTTCTCAGGGGGTAAAGATTTGGAAAGTTTTACCATTTTAGGTTTCTCTTCTGTCCCTATGTTACAGTCCTCAACTTCTTTACCACTGGCTTCAATTTTTGGTTTTTTAGCTACATCATTAAAATCAAATAGGTCTTCTAAAGGAACTAAACCCCTAGGTAAAACATTACTTTTTAAGTGAAAAACATCAAATTCTATCTCATCTTCACCTAAATCTCCTGACTCTATCTTATTTACACTATCATTTCCAAAATCAGATTTATTTACATTTTCATCCTCATTTTCTAAGTCTATGTTTATACACTCGAAATCATTTTTACATTGTAGAAAATCTTAAATTTGGTCATCATTCCCAAATACCTTCCAGTATTTGATGTTGTCTGGGACAGTCGATCTGCACTTCACCTCCACCGTGTATGGGTGAGTGGAACGAAAAGGTATCTTGCACGTAGTTGTTGATGTAGCTAACCCATCTGCTAAAATATTTTGTCCCCTGGGCATCACCTGCAAATCAACTTCAGTGAAACATTTAAGGGCCTCCAAAACAACATTCCTATAAGCTATGAGATGGGGATGTTTTGCTGCATACTCACCTTTAATTTGTTTGATAATTAATTCGGAGTCCCCTCTTACCATGATTTGTTTGGCACCAACCTTCTTTAGTAGTTTCAGACCGAGCATCAAAGCTTCGTACTCGGCTATGTTGTTAGTGCATTGAAAATTCAGTTTGTAAGAGTGGTTTTCTGAATACCTGGATTTGTGATTGTCCAGCTAAACTCCTGCTCCATCTCCTTCTATGCTTACAGCTCCATCAAAGTCCATGCTCCAGAAATCTGCTGGCAATTCTTCACTTATCACGTTTTTCTTTCTTTCTGCCTCAGTGATTTCTTGGCCTTCTTTTGGATCAAGTGTATCTTCTTCCAGCTGAGCGATTTTCTCTCCCGTATCATCGTCATTATATAGGATAAAGGAATCCAGGTCAGAATGTGCAAAGTACATAGGATAGTTATGTGGATTTTTTTGGCTGCTGACCATATATTTCATCAACGTCTCTCTGTACAATCTTCTCTGTTGTGTGAATACTGGGATGGTGGCATACGACATATCCAACTGTAGAGTACCTTTCAACTTGGCCCCCCAGGACCTGGACAACAACATACCATATTTCGAGGGAATGCCCGCGACCACAACATCCATAACCATGCTTTTTGCTGGAATTTGAACTAGAGTGATACATAAGTCCTTGATCAATACGATACATCTGACTTTGCTGGAGTCAAAAGAGTGTAAGTCCTTATAAGGTCTGGTGACCTCGAGTCCCAGTTTTTCCATCATTGCTTTAGGCATCAGGTTATGGGAAGCACCTGAATCTAACATAGCATTATGCAAAATCAAGTTGTGTATATTAAGGTTGATGTAAAAAGGAGTGACAGCACCATTGTCAGTCTCACCATCAACTTCAAGGCAAAACAGGAGTTCAGGTTGATCGTCGGTAAGATTTACAATGTCTAAATGATTCGTCGATCCAATGTTTAAGGCCTTCATGCCTATATCAGGTTCAATGATTAGTTCTTTGATCACCTGCGATCGGTAAGCATCCTTACTCATCAACTCAGAAAGGGGAATGGGAATTTTCACTGTGGATAACTCCCCTTCAAGGCTGAAAGGAGTAGGTGCTCTGCTTTGGCTCAGCAATTCTGATTTGTCCACCATAGACTTCTGGGCAGAAGTATTTGGTGGGTTGGTTGATGAAACCTCAGTCTGCGTTGATCTTTGTAAAATGGTAAGGTTTATTTTTTCTAGAGCTTCAGCATTACCTTTCTCAGGGATCTTTTTGGTAGAAGGCTCAGGGGATTTCTTAGTTTCAACCACTTTCTTCATTTCGGTTACCTTTTTTGGGGAATTTTCATCCGTCTTCTTACTTCGCAAATTGTACTGCATGTGTACCTCCATAATGGAATTTTCAAATGCATGTTGTTCAGTCTCTTCAGCTTCTTCGCTCACCTGTGTTTGAGAAACAAGGAAAAGTTATTTCTCTTCCTAAGTAAGGAAAATAGATTCGTTATCATGAATGCCCATGAGGTTTATGTGTGTGTCCTCCAATTCTTCAATTACCTCTTCTCCTTCATCGGCATAATTTTCCTGTAGGGGTGGTTTGATCTGTTGATCAGGACCCCTCTGTTCTCTTTGATCCCTGGGATCTCTCTGCCTGATTTGAGGAGGATTTCTTCTGAAGTTAGGATTCTGAATTTGTGGAGCGGGTTGATTTTCTCTAGGAGGATTTCTTTCGGATACAGTAAGTCTCTCCATCATCCTTTCCATTTCTCTAGCTAAGGAATCCAATTTGGCGTAAGAAGAAGATGTGGAAGGTTCTTCTTTAATCGTGACTCTCCTTTCAGTCCTCTGTCGTGCCCTTTTAGCCAATAGGTTGGCCTCCACACTTATTATGCTTTTCTGCATGTCTTCCAGGGTGGTGGAGTTTCTTTCCCTTAATCGATATGACATATCAATGTCGAAACCGTCAGGGAATTTTATCAGTGCTAAACCTTGTGGGGGTTTAATATCAGCTGGAATTGCATTGTACAGATTATTGAAGCGTGTGCAGTAATCTTGAACTGTCTCACCTTGATTCCTTCTGATGTTTTCATATTCTGACAAGATTTGGAGAGGATTTTTCTTTACCTCCCATCTGTCTAGAAAACTTCTTTGAAACATTGTAAGTTCGAGCACTAAGGTAGCACGTAAACCTTTGTACCATTTCTTAACGTCACCGGTCAAACTCTGCACAAACAATCTCATTTGAACGTCAGCTTCATCTACTTCCTCCAGATCAAAATAGTCATTCATTTTATCAACGTGGTGTTGTGCATTCAAGGTCCATGTTCCATCGAACTATGGAAGTCTCGTTTGATAATCCTGGGGCATAGCATGTAGAGGCGTGGCCAACACCAAGGGAGCATATATGGCTACCATGATAGGTGGAGGAGGCGGGACAGCAACCTGGATGATAGGTGGGGCAGTGACAGAAGACGAGGAGGAGGAGGGGCTTGCTGGCATGGAGTGAGCAGTTTGAGTTTTTGTAGTGGGAGATAGTATTTCAGGGGTCCGAGGTTGCAGGCTTTTTGGGTCTAAAATGATTTCAGTTACAAAGCTATCATATTTCGTTCTAAACAGGCTTTGTTTGAAAATGGTGTCAAAGTTGAGATCTTGAAGGGCAATGAGTTCCTCTGGGAGAGAAAGGGACTTGTGAAGGAGACTATGACTCCTTGAACCTTCTACAGTGGTCTTCTTTCTAAGTAATTGTTATGGATTATCAGTCGCTATTGCAAGTTCTGGGTCTGGGTGAGATCGAGTATAAACTCTTTTAGGAGCCATATTTTTTAACTTTTTATATATTTTTTAGTTTTATGAGTCTGAAATTAATATGCACAATCTTTTAACAACCTCTAAACATTATTTCTTTCTCAGATTTACAATTTGTTCAGAAACAAAGTCTTCTTCTAGGGAAAAAGAAAACGTGGGGTTGAAAGTTTGTTCATTCCCCAATATGATCGCCACTATGTTAATGCTCTGTAAATTCCCATAGGTTGTCAAAGTAGAAGAAATTTACAAGAGGTAACTTTATCCAACCACTTCGAAACTGGAATCTAGCCCTACTAGTTTCAGAGAGGGATCTCTCTGTATGATTTAGCTATGTTTTAACTTTAAGATATTAGGCTAGTTATATAAAATAAGATTGATTGGTTTGTTGTTTTTGTTAAGTTGGTTGAAGGGGATTTACGCATCCATTGGGCTATGGGGTATGTATTATAAAGATAGAAATCTAAACCAGAAACAAAATATTATTTCACGGGGCAAGACAATGCATTCGTTGGATTCTTTAGCATTAAAGTGATGAATAGCAGAAGAGATGAGAATATCAATTAAAGTAAAGACGCATTTAAGAATTTCTTCACTGTAATATCAGAAAGATAAACATAAAGATATTTCAAATCCGAAATATGGTATACAACGATAAATCCTGCAACATGTGTTACTTTTAAAAGATTAGATTAGAAAACAATATGAAAACTGAGCAAGAAGGACATTTAACATAGAAAAGAAAACATCACCAATGAATAACACGCAAAAATCCTGTGAAATGTCTCTTTGTATTACTGGAAGATCTCTTGATAAAAATTACAGTGTTTGTAGCTTGCAGGGCATAAAGATCAACCCTCGGTACTTCAAAGTTTGAAGTATTTATAATCGAAATTACATATGATCCTGTCATTAAAGATCAGGATGTGGCAAATCCAAATTTAGCTAACTAACTTAACAAGATACAAAAATTTAGGAAACTGCTTGATGATGTGTTGAAACTTCATGTTGATTTATGGGGTGAACCGTTGGTGAGGCCTCTGCACGACCTTGTCTAATTGGATAGCTGACTAGGCTTGGACACCTCATCAACTACTTGATCATATTGCAAAGGTGACTGGGAACAACAACTTTGAGTAATCTTTGATATACTTCATCCATCTCTGTGTACTTGGCAAAATTTGGCTTGATGATGAAGATGTACCAGATCTCATGTTGTACACTAATGTCTAACTGTAAAGCATCTAAGAATGCCTTGCCCATGATACTGCCTTGTATTCCTGATAATTTTGAGCTATCCTTATCCACAGTGGCTAGTTTATTTTTGTAATCGGCAAGCGTCATTAACTTGGCATTTATAACTCTCAAACCAAGAAGGCCTTTCTTCTACGGAGCTTCGATTTTGCTGAAAAATCTTTGCACTCCTGCGTCCATGGTATGGACCTTTTCCTCCAGCTGTAGCATCAGTCCTCTCTTGGTCAAGACCCTCTTAACCTCAAGGATGGTTTATGTCCTATCTTCAATATTCAAATCTTCTAGCTCCTCTCTAGTTTTGGAATTCAGAAATTTGATGATCTCAACAGCTTCTGTGCGCATCTCTCCCAGTTCTGCTCTTATCTTCTCAATAGTCTGTTGACTTCTTTGCACCAGCTTGTTTTTCTTGAACATGATTTGTATCATCGGCCATATTTCAGACATATTTGTATCATCGGTAGAATGGAAAATCTTTTGGCAAACAAAAGCACTTAAAGAGATAACATTTCAATCACCAGTTGATTCTATAAATTATAGGGTTATAACAGGTCCCATATCTAATTCATCAGAAAATTGGACTTGGGACTTTCAAACCTAGAACATTGGAGGGAGACGAGGAGGATCTTCCTATCAATTGCCAAATTATCAAAAGATACTTCTCCTTATCACCTTCGGTGATAGATTCTTGTACATATAGGCTTTCTAAGATTTACGTTTCCCATTTTACCATCTTTGTTTCAGTGAAGCTTTTCTTTATTTGTTTTCCATACCTTTGTTTGAAATTTCCTTTTGTCCTTCTTTCAGTTCGAAATAACTAGTTGTTCATCATCCCTGACCAATTATTCTCTTTCATAACAGAAACCCAAGATTTTTTAATCAAGTTAATGCATTTCCCTATGAAAGTGCCTTTTCATTGTTGAAGTAATCAAGTTACCTTGTTATCATACTTATCTTGTTGATTGATGGTTGTACAAAAAGGAGGAACTTATTTACATGTGCTAAAAGGAAACTTCAGACCTGTAAACTCAATGTCTTTATGCAGTTCATAACATTTATCTTTAACCGCGTGATCACTCTCATACTATCCATGTTTTAGACTCAAATTATGGAGAGATCTTAGTTCAAGTGTCTTCTACATAATTCCAATGATACTTTCTTGAATATCCAAGAAATCTAACATTTTTGACTCATATGGATGGACCCAGGAGGATAAATAACTGACTGAGACTATCATATCAAGTTAACTCTCGTATCACCTCACTTTATACTCACCCATGTTGCAAAAGAAATACATAAATTACATATCTAAAAGGGTGAATATTAAAAGAAAAATCATCAGAAAGTTGAAAGAACTATTATCAATGTGGGAAATATAGGTAAACACATCAGGGCTATGGACGCTCGCTGGCAGCAAGACCATGCTTATAATATACCAAGGAAACTTTGTCGGCGCTATGAACTCTCGTTGGCAGCGAAGCAATGACGGGAAAGAGAGGTGAGGAACACACTTTAGTCTATAAACAGTCAGGAAATGCTCCTCTATCGTGTCTCTTCCCATATGATCATTGTGGATGTAGAAATGAATGAAGCATCCTTTAATTTTCATAGTAATTATGCAGAAGATCATTTGTAATAGGTCACCTTTCTATTTTTTTCTCAAGCTAGATGATGTGGAATCCATTATCTGTACACTACTAAAAAATGGTTTAAAAGGTCAAAAAAATTCCACTAATGGGTCTGAGTTGATTTCTTTTGGGATCAGATATAATTGGTTCTTCTCAGTAAGTCTCCATTTGTTGTGGCTCCCCACAACAACCCATTTTAAAAAAATGGGTTCCCCTGTTCTAAATGTTTTTACAAGGTACCATATCTCTACTCGGTTGAAAAGGTGTTGGAATAGAAATTTTGTCCCTCTTGCTTAGATGGTCCATGAAATTTTACTTTCAAGGCTATCCATAGATTGGAGTCAAACAATCACCTCTCTTGTTGCACCACTTACACAATGAACTTCACACTCATACATTTTTCACCTAAGTCTAAGTCGGGATAAAAATAACTCTCATATTGATTATATCCTAACATAAACCTTTATGATTTCAAAATCGGGAAGGGATCTGTCGGGATCATCTATATCGGAGTATTCCTCCTCACATATAAGTTTCAACTCCAACCAATACAACTCAATGGCCCAAATGTACAATCTATTCTCTGATAATATAAATTTCAATTGATTGGTTGGGGATAAACCTTCAAGTACTAAAGTCGCCAGGTTGACCTAAATTATGCGACGATATTCTTATGATGTGGCATATTTGGATTACTCATCAAGCCCCACCCAATGACACTTTCACGATGATCTATCTCTCTATATTTTGAGATAGCACACTTTTCTAGAAAGAGGATATACTTTCAATACCATCTTTGTCAGGTTTATACCATTTCCAGGCTCTGTTGAACTTTGAATTATAAGTTATGATAATGTACCTTAAAGTATTTACAACTCTCCATTATTGGCATGCAAATCCATGTTAAAAAGGAATATACTTATGATACCCTGTCATTAGAGTCTGCATCAATCTTAGCACTTTTTACCTCCAACTAGATGACTTCGATGGGCCCACATGTTTCAACGTCTACGCTCCTATCGTTTCGGCACAAGAACCCAAACAGGACATGGAATATTCTTCGATTCCTTTTCCTTCGAAGCACAAAATGACACACAAACCTTTTCTATCCGATGGAAATTGCTCTGATAGACACCTTTTCAAATATTTGCCTCCCTTATGATTATGATACACAGATTTGAACAAAATATCCTCTCAAATCACATTAATGGTTGAGGTAATGCTCTTATTTTTTAAACGGTCCTCGTACACTGGTGATTTATTACACAATTAAAGTGATTTAATGCGTATGAAACGACCATAAACCCTCATTTTTCACTCTATCTTCCTTTTTAAGCTAGTGAAGCACTCTACCTCATTTCAATTATCTCTGGAACACTTTGTAACCATATTTTTTGAATGAATCGTAGGTATTACGGTTTTTCTAAAATTACTTGCCTCTTTACAATCGCTTCATTATTTACTTTTGATTAATTCATGTTTTAACTTGGTTTATATAATACACGGACAACATTTCACCATGGCAAATCAGAATACTAGGATATCTAGGGGATCTTTCTACTTTTAATCAACCTCCGCACCTGAAACTTCTTCTTGCCAGAAAGAGGTTATAGTAACAAATACTACCCATCAAACTGGTGAGGACCAAAGCCTCATATACGACGAGATTTACAATATTTTCAAAACTATATATTTTTCTCTGAAAGACAAAAACCTGGAAATATACCAGAACATACATAAAAGTGGCATTCACCTAATGTTTGCTTGGTAGGCCATGTTTCCTTACAACAAATCATCTTAGTGGTGCTTTAAGTATTTTGACCTAAACATTGAAACCATCACAAGCAAGTGCAGAAGAATAATAGCATCTCTAAGGCCTGAGGATATCAGTGTGGGGTACCACCTACCCACATCTGCATGTGCTCTCAATGAGCCATTCTTAAAAGGTTTCTCTCAAAGATATAAAGGTCCAGCTAAATTAATAAAACATTGGTGGGTAGATGAGGAAAAGACTATCAAGCAGGGACAAAAGCTAGTTCCCACATGGGAATTCAAAGCACCATATAAAATGTTGGTCTCTATGTTGAACCAGTTATATGGCGAAGAAAAAAGAACAATTTGTTTAGACATATTGGCTACCCTTGGTCCATACCATCGTTAAAATGGGGAAAGTGTTCAATTGGGAAGATATCTTGGTTGTCAACATATGTCTCCACGTAAAAAATATTCTAGGTATAAGAAATCCTTACTTTTATATGTCAGCCTACCTGATTGATTCAAATTGTTCCTCTATTCAATTTATTGATCTCAGGTGGAACTGGGACCAAGACTAACCCCCCATGCATATGCATTTCTATGAATTATGGAACATAAATTACAAAAGGTATTTTTATGATATCTGTAACTACTTCCTCGCCCCTCTTTATACCATAATTTATGAGTTCCCAATGCACAGAATCTCTAATGAAGCTAGGACTAGAATGAAAGGGGAAGCAGACTGGTATCTGGGAAAAAACTATGTGTACATCAAGGTGCATGGTACCACTGAGACCCCATATATTTTACCTTAATTTGCACCATATCATCTTCTAACGAGAGAAATCTCCTACCAAACCATTGGAATGGGGGTTACCTCTCTTCTCTTGAGTAGTAGCAAAAAACTTTGGCCTTTGTTTCCCATCCACATAGGAAATTACACCCTATCTAATGGCCCCCATGATAGAAAAGAAAAAGAATCCCTACAATACATACACCTATGCCTTGGAGAGAAAAAATATCATGACCCACTTGAACTTCTAGTTTCCCATGTCATATATGTAGGTCTCACCCATCCTAATATACATGTGGTTGATTTTGAGGAAGACAGACTCAAAGGAGTTCTTTTCTATGAAGAAGTTTTACAAAAAATACCTATGGGTGCTACCAAACAAGATTTGGAAACTAAGAAAGAAGCATTGAAGAAGATTACACTAGAATATTTTCAAAGACTGTTGCAAGAAGAGAAAAATAAATTGAACACCAAAGAACAAGAAAATATCAAAAGGGTAGAAGAGTTAGAGAAAAAGAGACTTTGGGATGAGGAAGAGTACCAATGAGGAATAAAGAATAAGAAGGGAAAATGATTTCAAAGATAATCAAGAGGCCCTTTGACAGAAGAAATATGAAGAAGAAGCTAAAATATTGGCTAACGAGGTAGAATCTAGAATACTAGATTATGAAATAGAGGCCAAACAATTAGTTGAAGAGACTAAAGCTAGAAGAAAAGCAGAGGAGTAGTTGAAACAACAAAAATCACATGAATTGAAAAAAACCTCGAGCATCCCATCAACTCTCAATCTCGGCATGGTGAACATTTCACCCCTATAATACACTCCCCTCAATGCCATCCCAGGTGACTATGCCTCCTCTTCACAAATTATGTGTTTTAAAGGTATTGTAGTGGCCATTGGAGATTACTACTATGATGAAAGAACAAAAAGCATTGAAAAGAGGTCAAACAAGAGGAAAAGGGGATAATATACCTAGTCCAAATCATCTATAGGGAGGGTTGTGGAATGGAAATTTGAGCATGACCCAGAAGAGAATGTTGTGCAAGAAGCTTTTGCCCTCCACGCATTTGTAGGATTAAATGCCTCATCTATTCTTGAGGGTACAAACACCTTAGGTATAGCCCGAACTAGAATCACAGAGTTGGAGGAAGAATTGAAAAATGTGAAGGATGAGCTCACTTCATAATTTGAGAGAGCCACAAGGGTGGTTGATACCCTCAACATAGAAAATCTGAACAAAGCATTGCAAGTACAGAAGGATGAGTTGAATGCATAATTTGAAAGGACACGGGCACAATGGGACACTCATTCTCAAGAATTAGAATCTGTAAAGTTGAAACTTTGTTATGAGATAGAACAGATTAAAAAGGAGCACGTTGGAGAAGCTACCAAGTTGCAAACAAATTTGACTCAATCTAAAGGATCCATGGAGCAACAAAAGTACCAGATCCTGGGGTTAGAACAAGAGAAGTAGAAACTTTAAAATGCACTCGAAGCGAGTAAGGGATCAACTCTAGTTGTAGAAACTTCCAAAGCCCAAGGAATTGGAATTGAATGAGAAACGCAAATCTGAGCAGAAGGAATTTCTATGTCTTCTCAACTATATGCACATTGATTGAGACGATCAGCTAATACTACAAGACAGAATGACTAAAATTCAAGGACAATACTAGGAACCAAATAATTCCTTTGATAAAATTATTAGTTGGAAAGAAATGTACAAATCTCCCCCGACTACACTGTCATTGTATGCTAAGAAAGAAAAAACTAGATATCATGTTTTCTTTGATACTTGGAAACCATTATTAAAATACATTCAAGTCATTCAAGAAACAACAACTAGCACCTACAAGAAGTTATGAAATAGTTTGGATGGTCTCATGGAGGAATTCAGAATGCAACTAATTCCCCCCATCAATGAGGTAACACCTGCCACAAAAAGAATAGTTGAGGTGGAGAACTATAGGGAAGATAGCAAAGTAAATATTGAAAACTTGACTCAAATAAAAAAGGAATTTCTAGGAATAATGGCTTTTTATTTTTTACCAAAAGAAAATCGCTCTGCAACTAGGGTTTAGGGCCTCTCAGCCGCCACGAACTGTGCCCACCTGATGGCTTCCCAGCAGGGGCCCATGAATCGCAGGGAGGGGGCACCGACTAGCGTCTCCTATAGTCAAATCACGGCCAATGAAAATGCTGCAGCAGGAACGAAAAGGCCGACTTTTGAGACGCCTCCAGACATGCGCGCAACGCTTCTAGCAGAAGGGACTTTCAAGGATCGGGAAATGGATATCGATCCAGCCAAGGAGACGGTCCCTAAAAAATCCTCATCCCCTTGGACGCCAGGTAAATGCATTCCACAGGCACCACAAGCCCCAAAATATGTCATAAGCTTGCCACGCATAGAGGAGCAGAAACAATACATGCGAGACAATGCCTTGGTAGGAAAGTTTTTAGGGCTTTGGCCCTCTGAGCGTGATCTGGTCAAATGGATACAGTACTGGTGGAAACCAAAAGGTCACTATGACCTACAACTGGGTTCCAAAGGGTTCTTCACAATCATCCTCCACAACCTAGAAGATCGAAATCGCATCTTCGATGGAGGGCCATACTTCTACAACTCGGCTGGACTCTTCTTGAGATTCTGCACAGAAAAGTTCAACCCCGAAAAGGAGGACTTTGCCCATGCACTGGTATGGATTAGAATGTACTCTCTCCCCCAGGAATTCTGGCTGGAAGAGGTCCTAGCAGGCATTGGCAATACCATTGGCATCTATGTTAAGTCCTCTGAAGCCACCAAGCAGCGGCGTTACACATCATACGCTTGAATCTGTGTTTATCTGAACATAGCTAAGCCACTCCCAGGATCCATCATGTTGGAGTATCATGACAAGGACTGGTCCCAAACCATTGACTATGAACACATTCCTTTCCGATGTAGGAAATGCCACGAACATGGTCATCTCTTCAGAGAATACCCTCTCAATACAGCTCACAAGGAAGGGAACCCAGAAAACGGCAAAGACAAGGAAGGCTTCGTACAACCAGCAGGAAGAAGGCGCCAGGGAGGCAAAAAACAACCGACTCAGGTAAGTAAAGATCCCTCTACCAGCAATAAGTTCGCAATTTTACAAGATCAACCAGAAAACCCCATAACCCCCGCAAACCCGAATGTACCATCCCTGCACAATGAACCCCAGACCGTGGGCCAAAGTATTGAATAGCCCCCACAAAGTAAGGAGCCGGATATCCCTCCCCTGGGCTTGGCTCAGGATCCACCAGACTTGCAGGAGATAGAAGATGGGGACGAGGAAATGGAGTTAGAGGAGCAAGACCTAGCCGGGGTGGATCTGGACCACCTTGAGCACGCCTATCGGCATCAGAAACTCTATACCATACCCAGGGATCAACTGAGGAAGGTGCACAAAGTATTTCTCAACTCTTCCGCAGGGTCTTCAACCCATGCCAGCAAAGCCTTGGGAATCCAGGGCAGTCAGTCAAAAAACCCAAATAAAGCTCAGAAAGACAAAAAGAAAAGAGGAAGGAAATCCACAAACAAGCTCATACAAGAAATAGGAAACTTCATGGTAAACTCAGGGCAGATCCACCTGATCTCGGACAGATTCCCTCCTCTCCCCACCCCCCCCGTCATTATGAAGATCATATCCTGGAATATCAGAGGCCTCAACGGACGTAGCAAGAAAAAAATGCTACGAGAACTGATCTTAGTGGAAACACCAGACGTTGTATTGTTACAGAAAACAAAATGTACCTCAGAAGACATGGACAAGCTACTTCCCTACTGCTGGAGTCAAAGGGGAGTGGCCTCAATCGACGCCACAGGAATGGCTGGAGGACTGGCTATCCTCTGGAACACCAACGTTGTGCCGATGGAAAACTTCCGCACAACCAAATGGTCCATCACAGCGGATTATAGGCTCATCAGATCAGACAAGCCCGGACATCTGACCAGTGTCTACGACCTGGCCAATCCAAGGGATAAGCAGGCTTTCCTCAGGAGCCTGAGTTACATATCCAGCCTTACACAGTATAATAGATGGATTGTTGGCGGGGATTTTAATATCATCTGCAGCCTGAGGGAAAAAAAAGGAGGATCAAGACAACTGGATCGAGACTCCTGCGAATTCAACAGCCTAATAGATGATCTTCATCTCATTGATATAGAGACCAGCAATGACATCCACACCTGGACAAACAGAAGAACATGAATACATCAAATCGCCTGCAAACTAGACCGTTTCCTCATTTCGGAATCACTCATGTTGGACGGCATGGCAATGGAATCCACTATCCTGAACCTCTCTGGTTTAGATCACTGTCCCATCCACACCTAGAAAGAAACCCTTTCGGTTTGAACAGTTCTGGCTAGATCACCCTGATTTCCGAACAAATATTCAAGATTGGTGGAGGCAGGCAGAGGTCCCTCACGGATCCAAAATGTATAGATTCCAGCAAAAGCTAAAGAATATGAAGCAAACACCTAAACTCTGGAATAAGCATACCTTCGGCAGCATCTTCGACTCCAAAAAACAGTTGTCTGAGCAAATGGATGAGATTCAACATCATATCAGAGAGCAAGGGCTAACAGATGAGCTAAAAGCCCAGGAAATAAGAGTGAATCAACAGATGGAAGATAGGAAGAGACAGGAAGAGATCTTATGGAAACAAAAGTCGTGTATTCTATGGCTCAAGGAAGGGGAACGCAACACCAAATTCTTTCACTGAACTGCTATCTAGAGAAGGCACTCCAATAAGATCACACATCTCATCTCGGATGAAGGGGAAACCATTCACTCCCATGCTGACATGGAAAAAACCTTAATCGAGTACTTTCAAGACCTCCTTACAGAGCCCATCCCAGATAGACATGAGGCAATCGATAAGATCACGAGGCATGTTCCCTCCCTCGTAACCCAGGATAAAAACACAGCCCTACTCCGACCCTTCACAATTGAGGAAGTAGATCAGGCACTTCAGGACACCCCTAAGTGCAAGGCTCCTGGTCCTGATGGCTTCACCAGCAAATTTTTTCACTATTGTTGGTCGATGATCAGGACAGAGGTTTGGGAAATTTTGGAAGACTCTAGAGCCACTGGAAAGGTCCTCCAGGCTCTCAATGCCACTTTTCTCACCTTAGTCCCCAAAGAGGGGCAGGCACATTGGCCCAAGCAGTATAGGCCTATAGCTCTCTGTAATGTCATCTATAAACTCCTAACAAAGGTAATAGCCCAGAGACTCAAGCTGATCTTACTAGCAATCATATCCCCAGAGCAATCTGGCTATGTCGAGGGCAGACAAATCCTGGATAGCATCATCTTAGCTCATGAAGTAATTCACTCCTTGCAGAGGACCAAAACCCGAGGTATGCTTCTCAAATTAGATCTCTCTAAAGCTTTTGATAAGATAAGCTAGGAGTATATGCGATCCATGCTTCTAGTGTTTGGATTTGATCAAAACTGGGTAACTTGGATTTTAAATTTAACCTCCTCAGCTTTCTTTTCTCTTCTCATCAATGGTGTCCCCTCGAGACCCTTCTCCCCTTCAAGAGGGATTAGACAGGGCGACCCCCTGTCCCCTTTCCTCTTCATAATCATGGCCAAAGGACTGAGTCGCTCCATTCATGCAGCTCTGGAAAACAACCTTCTGATGGGTTTACCCCTGCACGGCATCTCACCCCCTATCTCGCATAGCCAATTTGTGGACGACACTCTCTTAATGGGCAGCCCTACTGTCCGAGAAGCCAACTCTCTCCAGGCGATTCTCCAAACCTTCTCGGATGCCTCAAGACTGGAATGCAACAAGGATAAATCCCAAATATTCTTTTTCAATACGCCCCCTCAGGTCCAGCACCACATCTCGGATATCCTTGGTTTCAATAGAAGCTCCCTTCCATCCAAATACCTTGGCATTCCCTTGATTGACAATGCTCTCCAGAATTCCTCCTGGGAACACCTTTTGTCTTCCTTCTCCAAAAGGCTCTCCTCCTGGACCTTTAGAGCCTTAAATCTCCCCAGTCGTCTCATTCTTCTCAAAGTCGTTCTTCAAGCCCTCCTGATCTATACTTTTTCTGTGTTGGCGGCCCCAAAGTTCATCCTCACAAACATCAAAAGCCTACAAAGGAACTTCATTTGGCAAGGCCTTAACAAAGAGAAGAAGATAGCACTAGTTAGCTGGGACAAACTCTGTCGACCCAAAGAACAAGGAGGACTGGGATTAAGAGATCCCTTTGGTGCCAAAATTTGGTGGCGCTGGTTGAAAAATCCCAAAGATCTTTGGGCTAGACTATGGAAGAAGAAATACGCTCCAAATATGGCAGAGAAGAACCTAATCCGATGGGATGGGGATAACCCGGGTTCCTTGATTTGGACAATGGCAAAGCAGAATAGACATATGGTTACTCAGCATGCCTTCTGGGAAATAGGTAATGGGGAAACGGCTCTATTCTGGCAGGATTCCTGGCAACAGTGGTCAGCTCTGAGCGTTGAGGACTGGGCATGTGAAATCTACACCCAAGCTACATGGGCAGGCCTGACAAAGGTAGCGGACTACTGGCAAAACAATCCCATGGAGGACACCTGGCATTGCTGGCATTTGGAGAGGGAACGCATGGACCTGGAGATGCATGTCGATCTGGCACCTTTGCAAGAAGAGCTGGCTAAACGGAAAATTCCCATAATTGAAGGAGAAGATATTCTTCGATGGCGATACAGGCCACAGGGCTCCTTCCACAAATGGGAATCCTATCAAATTAAAACTCAATCAGACCCCCTCCCAGATTCGAAAGTTTGGCAAAAAAATTGGAATCTTAAGCATTGGCCGAAAATCACTCTATTCCTATGGTTGGTCTCACAGTCAAGAATTCTAACCTGGGACAACCTCTTGAAAAGAGGTTTCGTAGGACCCTCCTTATGTATACTTTACAGAGAGGTAGAAGAAACCATGAACCATCTCCTCAACACTTTCCCTTACACAGCTCAAATCTGGGATCCATGTGCACCTCGGACCGCCTCAGAGATAGCGTCCTCAGAACCATTACGAACTGGAGGGAACTGGCTTTCCACTCTCCCCTCCTCAATCGTATCTGTCAACTTCTACCAGGATTTATCCTTTGGCAAACTTGGAAAGAAAGGAACAGAAGACTTTTCAGAAACATCTCTCTCCTGTGGCAACAATGTTGCGTCAGTGCCAACGCAACATCTTGGAAACTCTCCACCTACATAAATGTTCCAAGGCAGATTTAACTTGCTCCCCCTCTGAGATCCCCATCCTCTGGCATTGGACACCTCTCCCCTCTCATCAGGCTCTCCCCTCCCCCTCTCCCACCATCCCTTTGAGCAGCCCCTCCCTTTGGTCTCCTCCCCCAAAGGATTTCGTCAAGCTCAATTTTGACGGAGCCTCTAAGGGCAATCCCGGAGCTGCAGGCTATGGAGTGGTCTTCCGTAACCATCTTGGGCACATCCTAGTCATAGGAGTAGGCCCCCTTGGGCATTCTACAAACAATGCAGCAGAACACTGGGGTCTTATAAAAGGACTGCAATTGGCCATCAAAAATAATTTCACCAAGATACTCGTCGAGGGGGACTCTCAAGTCATCATCAGCTTAGTGCGTAAAATCTTAAACGGGGCAAATCCGGACAGCATATCACCCAGCTGGAGACTATCACACGGACTGCAGATCATCGCGGGTTTAATGC
This sequence comes from Picea sitchensis, assembly GCA_010110895.2. NCBI lineage: Eukaryota > Viridiplantae > Streptophyta > Pinopsida > Pinales > Pinaceae > Picea > Picea sitchensis. The sequence goes on along the minus strand of SNQJ01S0000916.1, from coordinate 480,256 downwards.
ATCCAAATTAGGTTATCATTCCCACACACATCAGGAGGAAGGCGAATCAGGTTGCGGACGAATTGGCCAATCTGGGTACCAACTGGAGAGGAACAGAACTCTAGTGTAATTCAGCCCACCTATCCTCCAGCAGTGTATCCACAAAGCCGGAATGGTGGATGTCCCCCCATATGGGGTGTTAGTGCGACCAACGTGGCAGATGACGGGAGCCGGAAGTAGCCACTGAGGCATGGAGCCACGTGATGGGCTCGTGCCACAGCCCGGCACCCTCCTCGGAGATTAAATGGTCATTACTGTGATGCGAAGGGGCATTTACAAAGCCCTCTCTCCTTTTTGGCACTTTTGTATGGTTTGGTTCACAATGCTGGTCATTCACCTCCGCTTGCTTCCCGAAGGGCTCATTCAGTCACAGCAATGGCTTGACCCTGCTCGAATTCTCTAGTTCGATGTTGTCCCTGCTCACCCCCCGGCCATACACCTTCACCGGGTGCTCTTGACCTCCTCAGCCAGTCGCACTGGGCACCTTATGACACGTCCAAGGGGAAGACCAAGGAGGGGCTCTCCTTGGAAGCCTCGTCAGCCCTCAGTCTCCCCTCCCGACTCACCCTCCATTTGCTCCTCCCCCCGCCTTCAGTCTGAGCTCTTCTCGGCTACCTCTCACGTCCCACTGAACTCACAGTTCAATTGTATGGCAATGGTCCCCAAGTCTCCAAGCTCGCTCTTGCGGCACCTTATCAACCCTCCGGTGAATCCCACTGCCCCCACGCCAGTCCTTGACCCTTTGAAAAACTCAGGCTGCGAACCTTCTCTTCACCATGATCCTAGGGAGGCCGGACAACACTTCACTGATTCCTTCAATACTACGCAGTTTAGAGACAGCCTGTCTATCCTTCACGGTCTGGTCTTTAGAATCTGCCAGGGGGTGGAGGATCTCCATTACCGCTACAAGATATAGATGTCAAGGTGGAGCTCTTTCTTCAGACTCTCTCCTCCATGTATGAAGCTTTCTCCTCAGGCCCGACCGAAACTACTCCAATGGAGGAGCCTGGTGCAGCTACAGGTGAAGGTCAGGACGAGGCGCAGCACTAAGAAGAAAGGGAACGGGAGCAGTTTGAGCGAGAGGGAAATGCTGATGAAACTGCAGGCAACGTGAAAGATGGAAGGCTATGGGCAGACCAGATGACGTATGTTGAGGAGGAGCCTTGGACAGAGGACCTCCACGCCACGTGGCCAGACTATCCACCAGGTGTCTAGATCTATAGTGTTTTCAAGTCTTGTCAGTCCTCAAGTCTTAGATGATAAACAATTTGTCTATTACCTTTTTCTTAGCCTATTATACTACTTATGGTGACTCATAGGCTAGGTGGACTGGTTTCCCCTTTGTTGGGGCAGTCCAGTAACCTCAGCATGGTTATCTTTGTATTTTGCTACTAAGCTTCAGTTATGGAAGGCTCTTAATATATATACTTCTTATTTACAAAAAAAAAAAGGAATTTCTAGAAGAACACATGTTGAAACCTTCCAGGCTCATCAACATGACTCGGGACTTTGTAAAACACACAACACAAGAGATAAAACAAGAATTTTCTACTAAAGTTTGTGATGGAGAATTAGACATAGAAAAAATGCAATCAGGAAACCTAGAAGACATCATGAAAGATCATTCCCTCTGGGAAGAATATCAAGACATGATGTAGAGGCAGAGTAGCTCATAATGATACAATTTTTGTAACTACTCCAGATGTCCCACTCTCTTTATATTGTAATTTTATTTTGAATAGGAATGTGAAGAGTTGTTTTTGAAAACTAGCAATATGCTCATGATTGGGCCACAAGAATGTAAACAGTCGATCAAAAAACTATAAAAAGGGAGGATTGTCCATGAAAAAGTGATTTTGGTTTTCGGATTGTAGTTGAACAATATTATTATTGTATGTTTAAGTTGAACCAAAGACACTTTGAAGATCTTGGTGCAAATATGTATGAATGAGATTTTTCTATTTATGCATGTTTATTTCTGTGATGTGTGAATGTTAGTCATATGAACTATGTATAGACTAATTTTTTATATGTCTACAGTTGCCATGATTTTTAAATATAAGTGCAATGATAATGTTATTAGTTGGTGAATCAGTTGTTTGTTTCCAACTCATTATATTGTTAAGCCTTCATGTTCTTTCCTTATGAATTATTTTGGTGTAAGTAACACAATTATTTTACTCCATTTATCCTTTGTAGTTTTCTCCTTATCAGGATAGGATAGAATAAAATAGAATAGAAGTGCATCTTAGGAAAGTAGATAATCATTTTAGTCTAGAATTAGTTCTTCAAAGTTTTAATTCGTCTAAAAACCTTTAGTTCTCATATTCATATTTAGATAGTAAAATAGTTAAACCGGTAACCAGGCCAACAATATGGTCGAAAATGATATTCCAATGAGACTAGTTCTAATTGGGACCTACCATCGTCCATTTTCCTTTACCTACTTGAATGGATCATTTTGGACCGTCAACAGAATGCAACAACTCTTTTATAATAGCCCTTAATCTCTCTCACTCAAATAATGGATGGTCTAAGTTATTTTTCTATTGGAATCAATGCCTTAGTGAATTGGAGTGACCTTGTATTGGTCCTTGATCCATCACAGTTGGAAATAAATCCACTCGTTCGACCAACTACCATTCTTCACCACTGAAAATACACATCACTCAAAATCTAGTGGCCAACAATTGTTGTGGATACCATTAACAATATAGTTTTTTTTAAAACATGAAGAGGCATCAATGAATTAAATTCTATCACACAGAAATAAAATCAAACTCATAATTAACAAAAAGATTATATCCTGGAAACCCAAATGGGAAAACCAACTTCGAATGGGGCTCAATCTATTCATTCTTGCATTCTAGATCTTTATGCCTCCTTTTCTCTTGGCCAAAAAGAACCATTACATATGAGAGTGAATGGGGAAATAGGGAGAGTTGGGATGTAGGGGGAAGGCTAATAGTCACACCCCTTCACTTCCCTTTCCTCGAACTTCTCTCCTATTCAATTTTTTAATTACATTTTTATCCTCTATTTTCCTCTCACTTTCTCATTTTTGTCTTATTAGACTTTCACATTTACATTGTTTTACAAAGTTTGATAACCTTCATTAATATTTGAATTTATTTGTAGGTAATGAGTCTTACTCCCATTTGTTCGTTTGAATCCATTCTCAATCACACCTCCCCATTAAGATGCTTTTTGGTCTCCAAAATATCAAGGAAACTAGTTGAAATCAATGTTCCTTTCATCTACTTCACTGGAATGTGCCTCTGACTCTATCTCTTGGCAATAGCTCTAGCTCTCGGCTCTAGCTATTGGCTCTAGTCCCTAGATATTTCTCTATGTTTGATTCTGGATTACTTTTTCCCACAATATAAGTCTTCTCATTGACTCTTAGCTCTAAGAAATATCCAAATCCAGTCTCTGGACTAAACATTGTTATTGGATAAATAGGTAGGTGCGGACACTAACAGATCTCCCTAGATCCACTTGGATCTAGAACAAAACAAGACACGACATGACTCTTTCCCTAAGTTGCAATCATTGAATCTACTACTAAGAAGGAATGAGTGGCATACCTTTATATTGCTTCCTTAGGTCTCTGTTGTTCCCGCTTCGCTCTGGTGCTCTTGTGAAATCAGGTTCAAGACAACACAAACCAACCAAAGTGAAGATGGCAAAGTATATTCAATGTCAACCTATGCATATGATCAAGGAGTTATGCAATAAAATAAGAGTGATTTTATGGGAAAGGGACATGTCGTTGTATTATATTAAATGAAAGTAGAAGATACAACCGGATCACCTTCATGTCGCAAGCTTCCTTTCAGTGACCCTTGGTTCCAACACACACACTTTCTCTACACTTGCATGAAGAAGATCCAATACAACTTGATAGACCAAATAGAGTCTTCAAGCTTCTATCCAAAACAGATTTCTTCACACAATTCTTTCACCAATTCTTCATTCAATCTTGCTTAACCTTTTCCATGAGAAACCTTTCAATATATAGGAGAAGGAGAGATGGTTAAATGCAAGAGGATGATCCCACTAAATCTGAGAAGTCAGTAGGATGTCAACCATGCAAATGCCAACTCATTTTATAGAAGATTCCCTTCTAGAACCTTCGTGGCCTCTTCTCTTTTCCAAGATTTGAAACAAGTTTGCACCCTACCTATAGAGAAGACTGCAAACAGTTCACACCCTAAGTTTGGGTTGCCTGCGAGAATGGAGGATTTTCGCACCCTGTAATATAGGCAGCCTATGAACTCATCTTAAAAATTTGTTTTTTGGAAGGAGACAGCAATCACTTTTCTCAGGCAAAAAGTCCTTGTGGGAGCAAGAATACATCACTTGTAGAGACACCACCAGAGTGACCAAAATCATGTGTAACAAACATATATTTCCATCTCCCTCTTTGTCTCGAAGACAGTCCATCTTAGCAGTCATGAAGCCATGTTGAACATTGGTCTTCTTGTTGAGTGTGACCCCTGTTGGATTACTAAGAGGGGGGGAGAATCAGTAATAGCGTAATTATAATGCTTTTTCTTCAAATGTTATATCAATGTAGAATTATTATCCAATAATGAGCAGTAAGAAATAAACAATCACACACATACACAGTACACCAGTGTTTTATGTGGAAACCCAAATCGGGAGAACACCACGGAATGCTTTTTCTTATATGTCTTGAAGAATTACATTCATTGGAAGCACCAACTTCCTTTTTTTTCCAACTGTAACTGGAAGGAGGCTCCAACCCCCTAGTTTCTCAGGCTACAACATGAGGGAAGCTCCAACTCCCCAATTCTCTGGCTACAACCCCCAATGTTCTCCGGCTACAACCGAAAGGTGGCTACAACCACCTGTCCTTGCCCCATCCTGCCACCCTGAAGTAGAAGTAGAATGATGGAGCCATTATCACACTATCACTGTGAGATATAACATTGTAAACATGTACCAATAAATCTAAACCATGCATCAACCATGCATCAACCTGTACCTCAACCTATAATCAACCTGTACCATAAACAAGTGCATCAACCATCAACCAGCCTGTAATCAACCTGTACCATAAACAAATGCATCCAAACATGTACCAAGTATGTTCCAATCGTGTGTCAACTACTCATCAACTATGACTCATCAATATGTACCAACATCATCAACTATACACCTCATGTATGTGCGCCAACTCATCAACTACTTGTCTCAGCAACCATATTACTCAACATGTACCACAACCAAAGCCCTCATCAAATCTGATTTGTGGCTCTATAATGGACACGGTGTATATGATCACATTCTTGCAAACCTTCCTTAACTTCAAAACGAGACTATCATTTCATCAAACTTTTCTTTAGTCTCACATGCCTAGTTTGGATTAGTCAAAACCCTAACTTGGTATAATTTATTATTGAAATAATTTATTTTTGTATTCCTTTGAAATATAATACACTCATCACTTCACTTTATTATTTACCTTTTAAAATCTCTTAAACCACTTTGATTACTTTGACCTTTTGGGGCTTCTAGATGACATATGAAGGTCCTCCAACCCCATTGAGCCATAAATCTCCAAACCGTGAGGAATAGCGTTATACATACCACCAGAAATGGCATGAGCATGTACTATCCATATATAATGGTATTATCTAGTATATCATAACTCATCTGATTTACCCATCAAGCAAACTTGGGTCCATTACCCAAACACGGGGTCTCCAACTTCTCATAGCCATAACTCTCGCTTGAGGGTATGTGACGTTCCACATACCACGGAAATGAAATGACAAGCACTATCCATGGGATATTTTCCATGAAAAATCACTTTCCTTCATCTCATTATTCCATAATTAAGCATGGGTTCTCTTACTCCACAAAGTGTCTTCTCATTGAGGTTCACCATAAGGGGACCACTTTGGAGTTCATCCATGTTACTTCTTATCAACAATGAAAAATAATGAAAATGAGTCATATTTACATCAAACAATATTGGGTCCATTACCCAAACCTTTGTACTATAGGTCTTTCTTCAGGGTTGACATCAATGACAATAATCCTAATCAACAATCCTCCCCCTTTGGCATTGATGGCAACCTCGGGTATAGCGAAATCATATCACTCATGCTCCCCACGGAACCATGCCTCTTTGTCCTGCATCTGATAAATATTCTCCCCACGGAACCATGCCTCTGTCCTCTGCATCGATAAATCCTACTCCCCCTAGAACCATGCCTTTGTCCCTACATCTAATAAATCCCCATCCCCCCGGGACCATGCCTCTGTCCTCTGCATCATTAAATATCTCCCCTTTTTTCATCCAATGGAAAGGTATCTTTCCATCTGGGGCTTCTCCCCTGACAGGACTATCCTCTTATGGTGCTTCCTGGGTACATCTAAGACATATAAGATAAGCATTCAAAGAATTCATTTTTGCAGATGAAACTCTTGTAGAAAGTGATACTTGATTGGAATGTGAATTAGTCTTGGAGTGCATCCACCGGGTTTGAGATATTGATCGCACTTGTATTATCACAATATATTGGAATGGGCTCATCATATAACTTGTATATCTTTCAAATCTTGTTTCATCCAAAGAACCTATCTGCAACATGTTGTTGTTGCAATATACTCTGTCTCGGTTGTAGATAGAGATACCAATGATTGTTCTTGCTTAGCCATGATACAAAACACTCACCCTAAGTGACGTTGCTCCACTAGTGTTTAGTGGGTCATCAATACAACACCTTAATCTGTATCTGTGTAGGCAAAAAGTGATAGATCTTTTTCTTTTGGATACCATAATCCAAACTCTTGAGAGCCTTTGAGATATTTGGAAGATTCTCTTCCTTTGCTAATACATGTGATTCATTTGGTGTTGCTTGAAATCATACCCCCTGTCCAACTTTGTTTTGCATTACATGCGGTCTAGATGTTGTCACATATAGTAGGTTGCCAATCGGTGACCTATATTGCCTCTGATCTAAAGACTTTGGATCATCCATCTTTGCTCAACTTTGGCTGGTTTGCATGGGAGTGATAAGCGGTTTGCAATCTTCCATTCGAACCTCTTTAGCATTTCTTTGATATACTTGGTTTGAGAAATAAAAATTCCTTGGTTTCTTTGATGTATCACGAGAGTCGGAGAAGAAGGATAGTTCTCCAAATAGCGACATTTCAAATTCATTTTGCGTGTCTTTTGCAAATTTCTAAGCTTAACCTATCATCATCACTACCAGAAAATAATATCATCAACATGGCTTCAATTAATAAAATATTACCTTGACTTACCTTGATGTAGGGTTGTTTCTGCACTTCCTTTTCACGAACCCAGCTGCTGGATACTTATCCGATTATGGAGTACCATGCTCCTAAGATCTGTTTAAGATTCTGAGGCCTTCTTTAATTTGCACACATAGTTTGTGTTCTCTGACAACTAAAATTATTTTGGTTTGTTCAATGTAGACTTCTTCTTCAAGTTCCCCCATTCAAAAAGGTTGATTTTACATCCATCGATATACTTTAACATTCTTGGAACATCCATAAGCTAAGCAAAGCCGGATTGCTTCATTTGTAGCTGGGGTAAATGTATCTTCAAATTGATTCCTTCAATCTGTGCATATCGCTACATACCAATCTAGCTTTGTTCCTTGTAGCTTTTGTCCATCTTTATTCAATTTATTTCCACGAAAAGAGCCCATTTTGTGTGATCACATTCTTATTCTTTGGTCATGGGAGCCAATTCCAAAGTGTCATTTTCTCTATTTGGTCCAATTCTTCATCCATGGCCTTATTCCAAAATCCATCTTCTGGCTTCTTCAAAACAATTTGGTTCAATTGTAGATAAAGGTACTTTAAGGTGTGTTGATCACAGTGAATGGATTTTCTTCTAGTCTCAACTCCACATCTGTTTCCAACTAATCAGTCTAGATGGATGATTCTTCTTTATTCGTTTGCTAGGTGTATTTGTAGATACTTTATGAAATTTCTCTTCTATACAGCCAGTTCTCTTCATCTTCATTTCCTCTTCTTCTTGTTTTCATCTTCTTCTTCAAGTTGTTCCATTGATTTGTTTTCTTCTTTCTTTGATTATAGTGCAATGCGGTTTCATCAATTGTTCACGTTGATTCTTACAACTTTGTTTAATATTAGATTGTAACACTTGTATGCTTTCCATGTCTTGAGTAACCAACAAGTATTCCTTTGTCCTGCAGTCAAACTTTCTCATTCTTCCATCTTCTCTTTGATGTGGCATTTGTAAAAATACGAGTGCTTCACATTTGTTGGTCTTCCTTTCCACAACTTGATTTGGATTTTTATAGGTGTTGTTTCTAAGCATTACTCTGTTTGAATGTGAGATTGTTGTATGCTTTGCCTATGTCCAAAAAATATCTGTCAACTTTGAATCCATTATGTTTGTTCGAGCCATTTCTTGTGCTCGCGTGTTCTTTCTTTCAACAACTCCATTCTGTTGGGTGTCCTAGCGGCGGAGGTGCCTTTTTATTCCATGATTGTTCTTGATATTCCATAAATTCCTTTGGGGTGAATTCTCCTCCATTATCCGATCTTAAGCATTTGATTCTTGGATCAATCTCATTTCAACCATTTCCATATAGATCTTGAAATTTTCAAAGCTTATGATTTGTTCTTGAAAAAACAAAGCGCATTCATTTTTTATAATCATCAACTAATAACATAAAATTATCTCTCACCTTTTAAGCCTTTTGTTAGTTGGATTCCAACTAGATCGATATGCACAATTTTCGATTGGTTTTGTTGTTGAATATTCCTTTGATTTGAACCTAGTCTTTGTTTGTTTTCCTTGTTATGAAATGCTTGCATACAAAGTGTTGGTTTGTTTTGTGATCTGGGGTATTTCTATGACTTCTTCTCTTTGTTGGCTTTGACAAGGTTATCAAAATGCATGTATTGTTCTTCTATGCCATAGGCAACTTTCATCTTCATTTCCTGAAAATACTTTTACATTTCAATTTAGCAACATATATGTTGCTTAGGAAGTTCTTGTGGCTGTAGTAATTTTCTGAACCTTCTTTTCTTATCCTCACCACTTTTGTGAATCCCGAGAAAGTAGGTATGTCCTTAGTCACATTTGACTCACGCCCAAAATATTATGTTTCATATTTTCCACTAGTAGAACATTTTACGCCTTTTCATTCTTGTTCCCAATTTGAATTTTGTGCATTTTCAATGATTTTGGATGATCATCATTTCCAAAAGAGTCTGATCCATCTATTTCCTTTCACTTAATGTAAAAGAAACTTGTCTCTATCCACTGTCATGTGTTTTGAACATCCACTATCAACATACCAACCATGTTTCTTTTGTTTAGCTTATTGCGGTATTGCATTCTTCATTGCTATCATGATCTTGCTTTGTGTATGCATGTCATTTCGAGGTTCTTGTTTGTGACTCTTGTTGAGGCTCTTTAGGAGGGATTGTCGATGCAATTTTGGCCATGTGTCCAAAGATTGTTGAATGACATTCCGCCAGTTCTCAAAGATTCAAATCTGTTGTAGCTTCTTCTCTGTGTTTCACTAGATTTTCTTGAATAACCCGTGTATGGCTCTCCCAGTAGTTATTGTTCATGTTGTTAATGCATGAATTTACAGCTTTATGTCCAAATTTATTACATGCATAGCATAAACCAAAAATATAGTTTGATACACAGTGGTTGAAGATCTTAGCAGAAAGGAGGTGCTCTTATGAATCCTTCTTCTTCTTGAGGCGTAATCTATCTTTTGTTGATTCTGGGGAATCTTAATCTTCTCATTGGAGGAGTGTCCTGTAATCTTCCTTGTATATATTTTTATCCCATTTGATTGTTTACTTAACTTTTTGGTTGTCTCTTGCTATGTTGTTTTGGAATTTCGATCCACTACGTATGATTGTATCGGGATTTTGTCAAGATAAGATTTTTACTATTGATAATGTCATCCGAAACTTTTGAGCTACATATTTTTTGAATATCCTTTCTTAATTAATGACAATCCACCTTCCAGGGTTTCAATGATCTTGTCATTTTCCTTCTAGCTATTATTTGAGTGATTCTTCAATTCTTTTTATCTTCTTCTATTTGAACCTTCAATTTGTGATCATTTGTTTCTAGTTCTTAGGTGTCTTTTTTCTTATCTAGTTACATAGTTTCTTGTTTTTACTTCTTTTTCTTACCCTTCCTTCTATAGCTCATTAATTCTTCTCGAAAGTCAACCACCGCCTCTTCAATTTCTTCTTCATATGCTTCTTCATATTCTTCTTGAGGTCTTCTTTATCGGAGTCTTCTCGACCCATGAATAGAACTCTCCATGTTTCCCTTTATCCTTGACTTCATCTTCATCGATGATGAGATGTCTTCATACTTTAGTGCAAAAGTTTTGGTAAGAAACTTTCTTTGTGATTCTTTACCTTTATATGTTTATGCGCCTTTTAGGCTAACCTTCATCATTTCTCTTTCTTATAAGGACATTTACTAGCAAAGTATTAATACCTTCATAATTAAAACAAATTAAAGGCTTACCTCTATACCTACAGATTGGTTCCCTTATTCCGATCTTTTGTAGTTGGCGCTTCTTCTAAGCCATCTTGAGATGGCGTTGTTGTTGCTATATTCTTCTTGTTCCTTTTCTTTTGCTTTGATCTTTTGGATGCTTTGAAACAAGTTTTACATCTGGATTTACACAATTTCATTTCTCATCTCCTTATTTTGTGAATATTTCATGTATTTTGTCCATGCTTATTGATTTTTAGATCTGATATTTCTTCTAGTGCTGATATCTTAGGGTTGAATATCATAGGAAGAGATCTTAGGCTGCTTTTGAACAATTACAGATTCTTTGATTTTTCTCCCAATCCTATGATTGCATTCATTGTTTTCATCAACTCATTAAGACGTAGGATGTGACATCTTCATCTTCCTTCATTTTAGTTGTTTAGGCTGACCTCGTAAGTTTGAAGCTTTCTTTCTTTGACTTTTGAATCTCCTTTATAAATATTTTAGAAGCTTGTCCCAAATCTCTTTGTAGTTACAATGTGCAACTTTGGTGAATCTGTATCCAGCGAGACCATTCAAAGATGCATTTATGGCTTTTGGAATTATTCTCACCCGGTTTCGACTTTGTCATTTGTTGGTGGACCCGTTGGTGTTGTGTATCCATCTACAATTGATTGTAAACTTGAAATCCCACATTGCATGTATATATACCTTCATCCTTGCTCTCCAAAAAGCATACTTATGTCCATAAAAGCGTGAGTATTTCATTTTATACGAGTTGGTACTCTCCATGATCTACCTTCGGTGGTTTGGCTGATTTCCAAAGTGAAGGCTTTCTGATACCAATTGTTGGATTCTTGAAGGAGAATTGAATCCCGATATGCGTAATTATAATCTTTTCTTCAGTAATTATATCAAGTAAGAATTATTATCCAATAATGAGCAGTAAAAATAAACAATCACACACATACACAATACGCAGGTGTTTTTCATTGGAAAAACACAAATGGGAAGAAACCACGAAATGTTTTTTCTTATGTATTTAAGAATTAAATTCAATGGACGCACCAACTTCCTTTGTTTTCCAACTGCCAAATGGAAGGGAGGATTCAACCTAGTTTCTCGAGGCTACAACACGAGGGGCTCAACTCCCTAATTCTGCGGCTACAGCGAAGGGAGGCTACAACTAATGTTCTCAGGCTACAGCGGAAGGTGGATGCAACCATCCTGTCCTTGCCCAGTTTGCCACCCCTAAAGAGAGTAGAGGAAGTATTAAAATGATGGAACCACTATCACACTATCAACGTGAGATATGCCATTGTAAACTTGTACTGATAAATCTGAACCATGCATCAACTGTAATCGCTTGTACCATAAACAAGTGCATCAACCATGCACCAACACCTTAATCAACATGTACCATAAACAAGTGCATCCAACCATGTACCAAGTATGTTTCCATCATGTAATCCAGCTTCTCACATCAACTATGACTCATCAATATGTACCAACATCATCAACTATACACCTCATGTATGTGTGCCAACTCATCAACTACTTGTCTCTCAACCATGTACTCAACATGTACCACAACCAAAGCCCTCATCAAATCTAATTTGTAGCTCTATAATAGACTTGGTGTATATGATCACATTCACCCGCAAACCTTCCTTAACTTTAAAACAAGGGCTATCCATTTTCATCAGAGCTTTTATTTAGTCTCACATGCCTAGTTTTAGATTAGTCAACAACCCTAACTTGGGAAGTAATCATAACTTTGAACTGTAATGTATAAAGATATGGGGCGATGCAATGTTCTTCAATGTGTTTTGTGAATTACTCCAAGTCTCACTACTTGGAACCTCTCAGAAAGGAGTTATAGCAAAGTAAGCATACCTTGTTGAATTTTGGCTTTATTCTAGAGAGAGACCTTGTGGGGCGTGCTTACACAAATGTTTGATGAAATGATATGAAAATATTAAAATATACTAAATCTTTGTACCCTAACTTGTAGCATTTGGTCTCATTGAATTTGGATCTGTTATGAAGAGTTATGAGAAACGCGGTTACGGCTAGTTTAGGGACTGGCCACAAACCCTATTTTCGGAATGTAACTCCAAAATACAACGACCCACAGATGAATTTGTTTTTCAAAGATAATTGGATATGTTGTCTCACTTTCATAGCAATTTCATGGTCTGAATCATTATAGAAAAAGGTTATAGCGAAAATGGTGAGATGACTGAAAATAACATGCAATAGAACTCACAAGAATTGATCCTTCCTTGCATTTTAGGCCTTCTTTCTTCACCTTCCTCCGATTTCCGGTTTAGATATCCCTTGTTACCTCGGACACATAGATATATTCAATATGATCAAGTCTAATTAAAATGAGAGAGAGAGCCTTGACTCTTATCTATGCTCTCCAAGTAGCTTCCTTAAAACATCTTCTAGGTCATTTTACCCACTTTCCTTATTTTGAGATTTAGGATTACTTTAATTTCTCCAAAATTAAATTTATTATTGAAATAATTTATTTTGTATTCACTTTGAATTATAATGCACTTTCGTCACTTCACTTTATTATTTACCTTTTAAAATCTCTTAAACCACTTTGATTACTTTGACCTTTGGGGCTTCTAGATGACATGAGGGTCCTCCAACCCATTAAGGCCATAACTCTCAAACTGTGTGAGGAGTTGTGTGGCGTTATACCACCAGAAATGGCATGATGTACTATCCATATATAATATTATTATCTAAAATATATCACCAACTCATACGGTTTACCCATCAAACAAACTTGGGTTCATTACCCAAACACAGGTTCTCCAACTTCTGCTTGGCCATAACTCTCTAACTTGAGGAATTATGTGATGTTCCACATACCCGCGAATGAAATGACAAGCACTATCCATCTAGGATTATTTCCACGACTCTCCACTTTCCCTTCATCAATATTCAATAATTAAGCATGGGTTCTCTTACTCCACAAAGCGTCTTCCATGAGGGGATTTCACCATAAGGACCACTTTGGAGTTCATCCATATTTACTTCTTATCAACAATGAAAAACTCCATATTTACTTCTTATCAACAATGAAAAAACAATAATGAGTCATATTTAAATCAAACAATATTGGGTCCATTACCCAAACCTTTGTGCTACGGGTCTTTCTTCAAGGGTTGACATCAATGACAACCAACCTTAATCAACAACCCCAAAATGCTACCATCACACAACAACTCCTCAGGGAAAGTGTGGTTTCATTTCCCTACTAGGATCAATTTCTTCTGATCATGGAAACAAACCTCCAATTCCCTCACATGTTTGAAATAACATCATGGAGTTATCTATAACTCCTCCAAAGAAAATTAACCTTTGTGCACCAATAGCTAGCACATCTTCAATAATGTATTCTTCTAATGCAAGATAGAAAACAACCATTGGAATGTGGTTTCCCTTGTCATCAAATTTTTGTCCATCTTTTTAGTGATGCAGATCTCTTATGTTGTTATCTCTCCTTGGAAAATGTATTCCCCTTGGATTGGAGATGTAGGAAAATCTTCATCTTTTGCAATCTTCACTCTCCACACTCTTCTCTTTTCTATGAGGTTTATGGGGTGAATCTTTTGATGAAGTTGCCAACACTTTACTTCCCAATTTCCACTCAACTTGCAATGGTAGACAAATTTATTGGCATTGTGATATGGACTTCTTGAGATAGTCCTTTTTTTCTTGTGCTTATAATTTTGGTGTTGTATAAGAGAAGTTTGTGTGTCCTTCTTCTTCTTAAAACTATCAGGCATGTGGCATGTGGCTTTCTTCTCCCAATAGGATTCCTCACAATGGCCTTTCTTTCCATATCAAGAGTGTGCCTCTATGTACCAAAAGTTGGAAATGTTACGGCCTCTCTTCTTGCAGTAGTGACAAACAAGGAATGTCTTGTTTGATGTAGACATCCTAGTATTCATCTTCTTCTCTCTCTCACTGATATTCTTGCTACTTCCCATGATTTTATGTGTAGGTCCCTCCAAAGTTGAAGTTATTATAAACTAGCCTAAGCCAACATCAACTATGAAAGTTAGGATATTCTTTGGGGCAGTTCAATACTGGAGAAAGTTCATTTCTAACTTCTCCTATATTGCATCTCCTTCATGTGCCTTAACCAGTGTGAAACAGGTCTTCCAATGGGGAGGAAGACACTAGAAATCCTCGGACACTTTGAAGGAAAATATCAGCATCACACCAGTGCTAGCTCTACCTGACCTACAAAAATCGTTCAAGATTGAGACCAATGTCAGTGCATATGTCATGGGAGCAGTCCTGATGTGACAATGTAATCCCATTTGCTTTCATTCTGAAAAATTTTCTAAGGTTGTTTGTAATTATCCTACATATGAAAAATAATTGTATGCATTGGTACAAAGTGTGAATAAATGGAAACACTACTTGATGGGGAAGAAAACGATCATACACACTGATCACCAACCCTTACAGTACCTCCGGTCACAAACCAAGCTACAATCGTCAAGACACTACAATTGGATGGGATTCTTGCAATAGTTCCATCTAGTTATCAGATACAAGAAACGCATAAACAACAAAGTTGTGGATATGCTTTCTTGACCTCCTATTTTTGCATCTATTGTTTTGAAAAATGATTCCTTATCTCATGTCGGTTATATTGAACAGTACGTTATTGATGAAGATTTCAAAGATGTATATGAGAGGCTAACCCATGGTTCGCAAGTGGAGAATTTTCATTTGCAGGATAAACTACTCTACCATTTGGGGAATAATTGTATTCCTACAAATGAAAGAGTGCATGTAATCAAGGAAGCTCTCACATCTCTAGTATCTAGGAATTTTGGGGTAGGCAAGACTGTAGCACATTTGCAGAGGTTTTTTTATTAACCTCGAATGAAATAAATTGTAACCAAATATGTAAAGGGGTGTGTGTTGTGCTCAACTTGTAAGCCCACTAATAGAAAATTGGGGTTGTACACACTGCTCCATGTTCCTTCTCATCCTTGGGAGAGAATCTCAATGGATTTTTCATGGGGGTTACATATGTCTAGGAGGGATCGTGACTACTTGTATGTGGTAGTGGATAGGTTTAGAAATATGTGTATATTGATGCCAAGTAAAAAGCAGATCACAGTTGAGCAAGTTGCTCACTTGTTCTTCCAACATGTATGGGTTCATTTTGGGTTTCCCACATCCATTATCTCCGATCAATATTCTCGATTTTTAGGGGAATTCTGGACAAGTTTATGGAAACTCATGGACACCATGTTGAAGAGGAGTATTTATTTCCATCCATAGATCGACGGACAGACAGAGGTGGTCAACAGAACAATGGTTCATTTGCTATGAGGGTACTGCAACAAACATCCTAAACTTTGGGATGAACAAATGCATTATGTCCAGCATGCCTACAACAGATCATTACACTCTTCCACACAGAGTTCACCATTTGAGACATGTTTTGGGTATCTACCTAAGACTCCCTTGGACTTGACATTTGGGAAAGATGTCGACTCAAGTGAGAAAAGAGATGAAGACAAAGCCTGCAAATTCATCCAAAGGATTCAACAAGTACACCAAACATTCCAAAAACAATTGGAAAAGAGCCAAGCCCAGTATAAGGCAAGGCATGAAAAGCATTGGGTAGATCATCAATTCCAAGAAGGTGATCAAGTATGTTTGCACATTAGCAAATATAGGTTGAAGGGTGAAGGAGATAAACTCGAGCCCATCAGATATGGACCCTTCACCATCTTAGATAAAATTGGTATGAATTTTTTCTGCCTAGATCTACTGCCATACATGAAGATGTACTCAGTTGTGAATGTAGAGAACCTAAAATTTTATGAGCCTCCTATGATCATGGATCAGGGAGAGAGAATTTAAGTCCCTTCAGTTAATGATTTTACTCCTAAGTACTTGGATGAGTTGAAGGAAGATATCACAACGTGTAAAGGACAAGGACTTCATGCAAGGGTGATGTTGAATATCTTCGTGTGGGCCTTAAAGGCACACATCCAAGAAAGGCACGGTGGATCAAGAAGGGGAAAGTGAGGAAGAAATTCCCTCACCTATTTGTTGATTGATAAGGATTTTTGTGGTCCAAAAGCTTCTTAGTGGGGAGGAATGATCCAAGAAGATCCATAAAGGCTTAAAATTTGAATTCCTCACATATCAACAAAACTGACATGAAATCGAAGAGCCTTTCAAGAGATTTCTGACGATGCAAACGAAACCTCAAAAGGCCTCCATATGAATAAGTTATGACCTTCTGAAATTTTGTATAAATAGGCAAAAAGTGCCACGTGGAACCTCCAGAGGAGGCCATGTGGAAACCCCAGGAGGTGACACGTGGCATCACCCTGGTGACATGTGGCATCATTGGCACATACGTGGCACTCCAAAAGTTGAAGTTATTATAAACTAGCCTAAGCCAACATCAACTACAAAAGTTAGGAGCTTCTTAGGGGCAGTTCAATACTGGAGAAAGTTCATTTCTAACTTATCCTATATTGCATCTCCTTTGCATGCCTTAACCAGTATGAAATGAGTCTTCCAGTGGGGAGGAAGACACCATAAAGCCTTAGACACTTTGAAGGAAAATATCATCACTGCACTTGTGCTAGGTCTACCTGACCTACAAAAACCGTTCAAGATTGAGACCGATGCCAATGCATATCCCATGGGAGCAGTCTTAATGTGACAACATAATCCCATTTGCTTTCATTCTGAAACTTTTTCTAAGGTTGTTTTTAATTATCCTACATATGACAAATAATTGTATGCATTGGTACGAAGTGTGAAGAAATGGAAACATTACTTGATGGGGAAGGAAACGATCATACGCATTAATCAACAAACCTTACAGTACCTCCAATCACAAACCAAGCTACAACAGTCAAGACACTACAGTTGGATGGGACTTTTGTAATAGTTCCATCTAGTTATCGGATACAAGAAAGGCATAAACAACACATTTGTGGATATGCTTTCTCGACCTCATATTTCTGCATCTATTGTTTTGAAAAATGCTTCCTTAGATCATGTCAGTTATATTGAACAGTATGCTATTGATGAAGATTTCAAATATGTATATGAGAGGCTAATCCATGGTTCACAGGTGGAGAATTTTCATTTGCAGGATAAACTACTCTACCATTTGGAAAAACTTTGTATTCCTACAAATGAAAGAGTGCATGTAATCAAGGAAGCTCACACTCCTCTAGTATCTAGGCATTTTGGGTTAGGAAAGACTGTAGCACATTTGCAAAGGTCTTTTTATTGACCTCAAATGAAAGAAATTGTAACAAAATATGTAAAGGGGTGTGTGTTGTGCTCAACTTGTAAGTCCACTAATAGAAAATTGGGGTTGTACACACCACTTCATGTTCCTTCTCATCCTTGGGAGAGCATCTCAATCTATTTTGTAGGGGGGTTACCTATGTCTAGGAGGGGTCATGACTACTTGTATGTGGTAATAGATAGGTTTAGAAATATGTGTATCTTGATGCCATGTAAAAAGCAGGTCACAGTTGAGAAATTTTCTCACTTGTTCTTCCAACATGTATGGGTTCATTTTGGGTTTCCCACATCCATTATCTCTAATCAAGATTCTCAATTTTTAGGGGAATTCTGGAAAATTTTATGGAAACTCATGGACACCAAGTTGAAGAGGAGTATTTCTTTCCATCCACAGACCGACAGACAAAAAGAGGTGGTCAACATAACAGTGGTTCATTTTCTACGAGGGTATTGCAACAAACATCCTAAACTTTGGGATGAATTGTTGCACTCTGTCCAACATGCTTACAACAGAGCATTGCACTCTTCCACACAAAATTCACCATTTGAGACATTTTTTGGGTATCTACCTAAGACTCCCTTGGACTTGACATTTGGGAAAGATGTTGACTCAAGTGAACAAAGAGATGAAGACAAAGCCTACAATTTCATCCAGAGGATTCAACAAGTACACTAGACAATCCAGGAACAATTGGANCATGACAAGCACCGAGTATATCATCAATTCCAAGCAAGTGATCAAGTATGTTTCCACATTGGCAAAGATAGGTTGAAGGGTGAAGGCAAGATACTCAAGCCCATCAGATATGGACCCTTCACCATATTAGAAAAAATTGGTATGAATGTTTTCCGCCTAGATCTATCGCCATACATGAAGATGTACTTAGATTTGAATTTATAGAACCTAAAATTTTATGATCCTCCTATGATCATGGATCAGGGAGAGATAATTCCAGTCCCTTCAATTAATGAATTTTCTCCTAAGTACTTGGAAAAGTTGAAGGAAGATATCATCCTCGGCAGAAGGATAAGTACTTCACGCAGGGGTGATGTTGAATATCTTTGAGTGGGCCTTAAGGGCACACATCTAAGAAAGGAACAGTGGATCAAGAAGGGGAAAGTGAGGGATAAATTCCCTCACCTATTTGTTGATTGATAAGGCTTTTGGTGGTCCAAAAGCTTCTTAGTGGGGAGGAATGATACAATAGGATCCATAAAGGCTCAAAATTTGAAGTCCTCAAATATTAGCAAAAACAACATGAAATCGAAGAGCCCGTCGAGAGATTTCCGACGATGCAAATGGCACCTCAAAATGTCTCTATATGAAGAAGTTATGGCCTTCTGAAATTTTGTATAAATAGGGGAAAAAAGTGCCACGTGGCACCTCTAGAGGAGGCCACGTGGAACCATCCTAGTGACATGTGGCACCATTAGCACATTTGTGGCACTCCACATGTCATCTTGTTGACAGTCTGCGTGGCATTGTTTGGATGATGTTTCGACCACATGGCTCAATATGGGGCCACCACATGGCATCCCATGGTTGGTATGTTCATTATAACTGTATAACAAAATTTGTTAAGGGTCGGTCGGGGTCGAATTTGTGACCATCAAACCTAGGTCGTAACGAATTACTGGTAGGCCATGAGGGTAGTCCTTACCACATATAGATCAACAGTTTTATTCAACGAATAATTGGGGTTAAAGGGCCATACCAGCCGACACCGAATCCGGAGATCGAATCGGTCAACCCCCGACTAGAATATATATACAGTTCACAAAACATACCAAAATGGGGGTGCATAGGTTTGAACCTTGGACCTCTTCCAACCTCTGCCTTAATATAACCTCTACTAACCAGCCTGCCAACGGACTTGGTTGGTGAGTTCATCGCCAAGAATTATTTAAAACAGTGTTAGTGCCAGTGTCGGAGGAGGATCTAGCGAGCCCATCCACGGGCATGATTTTCAATGCATGCATGCAATTAACGTAGAGATGTACGACTGTTATGGCATGGATTTCGAGGTAGGGAGATCAGGAGGGTCCCAAAAGTGATAGTGATGCAATTGTATGAGATAATTGTCATTTTTGCATGATTTTTCGAGCCGTGTCCATAGGTGCAGTCATAATTTGGATCTGAGCAACATATTTTCAGGGCATCGCTAGAATTGAGGTATTTCCATGTATTTTACCAAAATTTTGATGAGATAATATAAAGGCCTCTCCACTTAGAAGTGGGCCTGGAGACGTAGTACATCTTTGGGATGAACTCCTTTATCAAGTCTGGTTCAATTATTCTTCTTTTCATTTCTTCATGTGTATTTTTTCTTCATGTATGTTGCACATATTCTTTGTTCATGCTCTTTAATGCAATTCATGTTATAGTCATCGAATAAAAGATCTAGAATCAAGGTTATATCCCCTTTATTTTATTATTTTGGTCCATGTTTGATGTATACACTTCTCTATGTAATCACTTAAGAACTTAACTTAAAGTGAATGGTTCATGATCTAACCCTTGAGACTTATCTTCTTTTTTATTTTATTATTATTATATTTTTTTTTATATACAACTATAAATTGAAACACTTAACACACTAAGTATATCTTGAGATTCGGATTACCCAAATTGAGACCAAACTAAGTGTTTGGAAAAAATATTGTTTTTAAGGTACATTGTGAGTCTCATTGCAATATTTCAGTTTCGACCCCTTG
>SNQJ01S0000916.1:435946-449560 GCA_010110895.2 Picea sitchensis | reverse complement strand
AGTGATTTGAATCTAAACCTCCTACCATCAATAAGCAAACCTTAAAAAAAATAATGAAAAGAAATGGATTAGGGGAGAGATGATCCTCCCAATGTTAATTGTCGCATCCCTTCCCTCTCCATCTATCGAAGCATTTAACATGTTGATTTCACACACAAATACATAACCCCTCGTCGACGCTCTATCTAGGATACTCCTTATGTTATTGTTATCATCATTTTTTTTTGTTTTTCTTTATTTCTTTGTAATATTTAATATGTTATTGTTATCGTCATTTTTTTTTGTTTTTCTTTATTTCTTTGTAATATTTAATGTCTCTCAACATTTTCCTAATTTAATTTTATTAGTGTATAGTGTATCACACATCTCCCTTACTTGAGTTCTAAAAGCACCTAACTTCAAATCAGCATATAAGCATAGATTTATAGACCGAAAAAATATATATATAATAATATTAGAAATCAATATAGATTCATTTAAATTTTAATATTTGGTTAAATTTATAGATTTATTTTAACCTTAATATATTAAGCATTCTTGAATTATGCCTTAATTTTTACGTTTATTTCTAATATTATTGTATTATTTTTATTTCCAAGATCAAAAATATGGGGAGATCCCCCTCTTCTCCAAAATATTTGGATGGAGGGAAGTTCTCCATAGAAGAAAAATAGATCTAGGTTAGTTGTACTTGAAGAGGAGTAAAAAATAAATTAAGGTACAAACTCATTAATGCTTAAAATATTAATGTTAAAATAAAATTATGTTGATTTTGTTATCATTGTATTCATTTTTTTTTAAGGTTAAAAACCTTCTTGAGATTACCACTTTTCTTCTAAATATTCATATGGAGGGTTAATCAACCACCAATCACAATAATCATTAGTAATGTTAAAAAGCTCCACTGGATTTGAACCTATGAAATATGGATTCTATGTCAATGATATGCCTTGAACAAATGAATCAACCCAATGAGCTAATCATTGAAGCTTGTATCCCCTTTATTTTATGGTCCATTTTTTCGATATACACTCTTAAAAACTCAACTTTAGGGGAATGTTCCATGAGCCAGCCCTTAAGACTTGTATCATTTTGGATAAATAAGTACCTAATCTTTGTTCTGGAAGTTCTTGTTATGATTTCAATATAAATCTGTGTTTTTTTTTAATAAATGTATTGAAATTCCTATGGGTGTTGATAAGTAAATTAACTTTGTATATTATTTGTGAACTATTGTAGAAATGCATTAGAATTATGCAAGTTAATTGTTTGCCAAAAAGGTGCCCAAAGGGGTTGGATCCAATGGTGGAAAGCGAGGAGTTTTTCACTGTTGGGCAAGGTTCAATTCTCGTGAGGGCTTTACCTGGAGCCATGGGGGCACCTTGAGGTAGTGGTCAAATGTGTGGTTGCACACAGAGAGACTATATTAAATGGTATCGTGACCCGTGCACACATAAGTGGATCAAAGCCCACCCCCATGTCCTTCAATTCTAGTCCTCGAGGTGTAGGACAGTCGGTGATGGAGTATGTTGTTAAGGCGCTCTGTAGTGTTAAAGTTATCGGTTCGAAACATGTGGGGACAAAAAATCCAACCATGTTAAGGGTTGGTGTGGCTCAGGTCGGGTGTGATCCCTGGGTGATTTTGACGACTTAGATGCCCATGAGTCGTGGTTTCTTAGCCACAGGTTATTCCCACATGTCATGCACAAACTAACAAACAAACAAAAAAAATGTTTACCAAAAGGTATTAGGGAGGAATTGTTCCTTTGTCTATTTGATAAGATAACCTAAAAACTATTATCTTGAAGGTGATGTAGTTGAATTCCTTTGTTTATTGCAAACTGTGTCATCCAAGGATAACATTTGCTTGGATGAATTTGGGTTTATCAAATGCTTGTTTCTATGTGGTTTGACTTCAATGAATTTTGGGAGAATTAATGGCTAGTGAGCATGTTTAATAAATTGCATTCATGTTCTTAAATGTTATTTCTAGCAATGTGTTTTTTTTATCTTGTTGTATCCATTTAATTTAATGGATATCACAAAAATTTGTATGGGTTAGTGGCAAGGTGTTACATTCACCAAGTTTGTACACTACTAACTATCATATTATTTCCACAATGTCATGCAGTCATCATGATTTGCATATGTAACCATTCTAGTTGCAGGAGATTGAGCTAATCCTGCAATGAGACCTTCATGAGCAGGAAGAGTCATTCTTTGGTTCTTTGTCATATTCCATAATTCCAAAGACTAAAACGAATGGAAGAAACCAACACAATATTGTAAATCTATTTTAATGCACAAAAATGAATGTCAACAAAAAAAAATATATCTACCCTGAATAAGTGCATTGCCGGCTTGCTTGGTAATAACTGATGACCAAGAGTGAAGAGTATTTTGGATGGAAGACATAAGAATGGAGCTTGTCACAATACAACTAAGTTCATGGACGCACTCTCTGCAAGAGGATAATGATCAAACCCTTACAAAATACTCACTACCAGATGCTAAGAAGTCACTAATTACATCTCAACAAATCGAACATGTTTACAATAAATTATTCCTTACTTACTTAAAGTTGTATGTTTGTTGCTTTGCAAGTCTTCTTGATAGCCTTAATTAAGTTACATATCGTATATACTTCAATGTGATAATTATTATAAATTCATTTTAATTTTAAATCTATTTAATTTGAAATAATTAAGTAAGATTATATATTCAACTTAACCTTAATTATTATATACAAACTATTTAATATAAATTCATCTTAATTTAAACTTTATTATGTATCAAGTATATCTAGAATATTTTCTAGTGTTTAGAAGATTTTAGTTAAAATGGATTTATACTGATTTATGGTCTTAAAATTTTAATAAATAAAAGTGATTTATTTTAAGAATACAATAGAACTACATTTATCAAGGTAGGATAAGCATTGTCAATTGAGATTAGCCTTGGTGGTTGGGAGGAATGATTATTATCCTTCCCCCCTAGGTTCAATTCCCACAAGTGACATGTTGAGTTTATAATGAGTATATTGTTGTAATGGCTTTTAGACGTATTGTTGACCAGCCTTGTGCCCTGAAGATTCTAAGGTTTACCCTAGGCACCATCCTCGAACTCAGGGGAAGTTATCAAGGATTTTCCCTAGGATTTGTAACCTAGGGAAAAAAAAGGTAGGATAAGAAAACACTAGATCAAACCTCATAATATAAGCCTTGCAATAACCATTCTAGACTACTCGAGTGATTTTCAAAAGAAAATAAATTGATGTAAAGAGAATAAAGATCATGTAGAAAAAATCCCCAAGTGTTCAAATGAACACTTGACACTGAGAGGGGGGGGGTGAATCAGTGTCACAAAACTTTGGACAATTTTCACTTTTCACAAATAAACTGAACAACACATAATTATTTCATTTTCTCAATCAATATATAAAACAATAAATATTTTATTTATTAATTTAACTTGAATGAATACATAAAATCAATCTTTGAATATATTCAATTTCAAGCCACTATGAGAGACCCAGCTCTATGTTACAAGACCCAGCTTATAGTTCTCAGATCCAACTGAGAAATGAGGAATCCAACCCTCATAACAAGTCATAGCTTCTTGATCTCAGATCCAACTGAGATGTGAGGAATCCAATCCTCNTCAATCCATTATATATAAATATATATACTTCAACAAATTCAAGTACTCTTTTTGTTCACCATACTTCTTTGTTTATATAATCTTCTAATTGGTGTGAACTTGAATGATTGTGTCTTTTGACAATGATTCATTGCACTCTTTCATTTATTTTAATAATAACCTCTATTATTACTTTTACTAATAGTTTGTTAAAGAATTCAAATTCTTTCTAAATTGTTTCAGCATTTAAACCATCACTACTTATTGCAAACAGGTGCTTCCTTCAAACCATTCTTTTTTCAATTGATCGTGGGCTCGTTACTTCAGACTTAATCTCCATTGTGTGCTTCCTTTATTATTATTCATATAATATAAGGACAGGGTTAATTCTTCATCATACATATGTTGATCAACCTTTAAGAGTCGATCATAGTCATGGATCGACTTCGTTATTTCATTCCCACACTTTCACTACATCCTTAGTTCTCAATAGATATGAATCAAGTTGTTACTTCGCTCTCTAGTACATTTTCCTGTACCTGGAATTGATAGGTGCTTAGCTTGTAACTCCCCTTTGTTTTTCATATGACCAAACTGTTGTGACCAACAGTTAGATACATAAGGTGCGGGGATTGTTATGCTTTGACCCATAGGGACTTTATTTCACCAAGTGACCATATACCATGACTACATGTTAACTCAAGCTAGTGTTTAATTGCTTATCAAGATCGACGGTTATGTTTTAATTGTACGTCCAAATGGACAACTGTCATTCACTTCGGAGCTTCATCCTTCAGGACGTCACCCTTTGTATTCGTTTAATTCTTTTGTAGCAAATTTTGTCAGAGTGCTTATCAGCAGTTCCCTGCTTAATAACTTTTCATATGTCTAGGAGCTAGGATTGTGGGATTATTAATTTAAACGATGTTCCCAGTGCCTCATGGCTTATGTGTTCGTACCCCATGACTGGGGGTTGGAACCTAGTCCTCTAGTACTTCGGCATTCAGGCATTTTCTCTTTCATCCAATCTTTGTAATCATTAAACCTCCTAGAGTATATTTGCCCGAAACAGATTGGATGGTCAATATTATTTCTTCCGTTAGTTCGACAATCTTGGCTTTTCCAGAGGTTTTGAACAAATAGATGACCATGAATTAATCTACAGGTCAGTGAGCGGCTCTCGTTTACTTCGAGAATTCGGAACTTCGAGACTCCGTGCATTTGTTGGTGGTGAAACTCTCGAAGTACATATTCCCGGGATGACGTAGTTGCGAATGTCACTTGTTGACATGGCACTGACTGAGAAGATGCCACGCGTCACATAGATTTGTGACTTACACATACCTGAAATGATAATAGCACCTTGACACTTGTCATCATTTGATTGTGCCATGTGTCCTTGCTGACATGGATCTCCTGATGTGGCACACGTCCTCCTTTATGACTTACTCTTTCCTTCCACTCAACTTGATCCAATGGTTGAGAATGCTCTCAGAGCAGATCAACGATTAGGGATGATTGCGGGGTCCTCAACTAGCACAACGTTTAAAATTATCGTCGAGTTCTGCAATGGAAACTGCTCATTTGGTAGTGGAATTGATGTCAACCGTAGAACTATTGGTGGGTGACCATCGACAGTCGGTGTGGATTGAGGAATTGTAACTTGTGTATGGTTTATCCCGTCTCCCAAACTCCACAATTTGAAGTTGTGCAATTTTTGGTGGATCAACCATAGTCGTCGATCTTTGAATCGATAAGATCTGACGGTCTAGACTAATTACGGGATTGGAAATAATGTGTTGTTTAATTCTCCCTTCGCGCTCCACAATCAATCCATGCCCTTGATCTGGCACTTGCGTATCCAACGGTCACGACTTGATCTTATCGTTGACTAGTCCTCCAACTATCCTTCTCCTGTAAACTGACGGTCTAGACTAATTGTAGGATTGGAATTAATGTGTTGTTTAATTCTTCCTTCGCGCTCTGCAATCAATCCCTGCCCTTGATCTAGCACTTGCATATCCAACAGTCCTAGTTTGTCCCGTGGGGATTTCGATCCTGGTCATGTTTCTGCAATGTGCTTTCCCTTCTGAGCTTCATGTGTGTCATCGGTTGTTGACATTAATGACAATATGTCCAACAATCTCCCCCTTTTCCATTGAGGGAAACACACAAAATTCATACACAAACTCCTCCTGTGATGATGTTTCTCTCCTCTGAAGTTACTCTCCCCCTTTGACATCAATGGCAAAGGGTTTCTCCCCTTATTATCAACCTCTTTCTGTCTACATGTAGTTGACCAAAATATGAACTTGGGTAACTCCCTCTGCAATCATGCTCTACCTGCCATAATTGTATAACTCCCCCTATCAATATGCTCTCTCTTCCTCTGACTACTCTCCCCCTTTGTTTTTGAAAGGGTAGCTCTTCCTGACAAGATCTCTTCCCCTGTCAATTTACTAATTGTTTATCTCAGTCCATTGGTATGTTTGTGTTCAAATAAGTAGTCTTCTTGATACCAACTTGTAGTGATACCCATTTGTATTGATCAAGTCTTTCAAAACTTAATCTAATTACTTTTTTATTTAATAACCAAAATACTCCTCTTGATTTTTTACTGACTTTCCTTTGTCAAATAGAACAAGAGTATGAATCTTTAGATACCAATTGTTGGAATACTGATCTTTTTGATCTGCTTCTTATTCTTCTTTGATATTTCACAAGAATATCAATTGAGGAATAATACCAATTGATTTAAATAACAATTTTGTTATCATTGATCTTTGTTGAATGATACTCCTTGAACTTCTCTGCTACCTTTATTTTTCCTCTTCTTGTATTCTACAACTAACCCTACCAATGATTTTTCTTTCTTTTGCTAACAAATTATAACGTCATTAGAATTTGACATTGTCCCATATTCTTTTATAGGCACTTCCTTTTCATGGGCTTGATTTATTTCGTATTGAATTTCACATTCTTTATTAGGACCTTCACCCATCATGTTCTTATTATTAATTTCTTCATTTCCAGGTGTAATATCATCTTTCTTGCTTTCTCCTTCAGATTTTCTTCTCCATATCTTTCTATGAGATATTATGTTTTTTGGATCTTCTCTTTCTAATTGTTTTTTTGAAGATTTGTCATCTCCTTTCTTCTTCCAACTTTTATTAGGTTTTGTCACTGACTTGAATGACTTATTTAAGGAATGAATTTTTGAACTCCTGCAGTTTTGGGATTTGTGCCCAAACCTATCACAGTTGTAACATCTCATTGTATGACAATATTTTGTTATGTGCCCAAAAAAATTGCATCTCCAACATCTAATTGAGTTTTTGGATTTTCTTGTATATCTTTTCTCTAGTTTCTTGCAGTCCATTGCTTTATGGCCAAAGCTATGACAAGAAAAGCAATAGTCATTGAAGGTGTTTCCATTCTTGATTTTATTTTGGCTTGAGAGATCTCTCATTTGATTTTCTTCTTCCTTTTTACTTCTATAGTTTCCTTCCTTAACAAAATTCATGACTTGTAATTGCTTTGTAATTGCATATTTTCCTTTTGAGAAGGATGATCCTTTCTCATGTTTGTAAATGGTGCTCCATTTGTCATTGTCTTCTTTCTTATTGTATCCAAGACCAGTTTTGTCATCAACTGATCTTTGTCTCTTCCAAATATTATCTAGGATAGCTGAGCTATTCTAGAAATTGACAATCTTATTTGTCTTTTCATTCATCTTTTTGAGATTGACTATTTATAAATTCAACATTTGACATAATTCTTTCTTTTTAGTCAACTGAATCTTCAGGGATTCTTCCACTTTCTTAGCTTCTTCAATTTGAGTGATTAGATCTGCATTAGTAGTTTCATTTATCTTTTTGAATTTGATGTTCTCCAATTCCAACATGTGGTAAGAATTTTCTTTCCTAGTTAACTCGATCTTTAGGTCTTCTTCACTTTCTTTAGTTTCCTTAAGTTGAGTTTTTAGATTGTTAACCAATTCTTCTATTTCTTTTAGTACTTCTTTTATTTTACTGTCATGTGTCTTTAATTCTTCCATCTCTTCTGTTAGAATAGTAAATTTGGTTTTCAATCTTTTGATCTCTTCTTCTTTGTTTTCTAACTGAACCTTTTGCTCATTCTTTTCATGGTTAGATTGATGTAACTGTTGCAGTAGCAACATATCTTTCTGTTGAAGTTTCTCCAAGTCTTCTAGAGTGCACATAATTGTATACGCAATGTTTTCAATAGCCTCCATATGAACTTTAATATGTATATCATTTTATGGTTCCATGTGAATCTCTTCTATTGAAATGGTAACATCAGTCTTAAGATTATGTACTTTTTCTTTAATGATTATTGAGGTGTGCCTCAATTCATTGATGAGGTTGTCTTATTCATCTATGACTGAGGATTGAATTAAATCCTTCATTTCATTCTGATTAGAAATGTCTTTCAATGTATTATGTTCTTCAATCTGATTGCAATTTTATTTTTCTTTATCTTGTTCCTTATCTTGATAAGAATTCTCTTCTACTGAGTTTTGTTCGTTATTCTGACAGGAATCCTTTTTATTTGAGTCTTGTTCCTCACTTTGATAGGATTTATCTTCTTCTTGTGTTTTATTCTGATAACAATTTTCTAGTTGGAGCCATAATTATTTAGCAGATTTGTAGTGTTTCATCTTTTCTTTGGCTTGGTCTGACAATCCATCATGGATTGCTTTTAAGGCTACTGAATTGTTTCTCCTTGCCTCCTTTGCAGTTTTGGTTTTTCTCTTTGAAGTAGTTAAGTGCCAGGGCTTACTTACTACCGAATCCCAAATTCCAGATCCTATTGACTTCAGATATATGATCATATTTTCTCTCTATGATGAATAATCTATTCCATCAAATAAGGGAGCTTCATTTCTGGAGATAGCAAATTGTCCACCCATTTCTTTTGAATCTACCTTCAGTGTTTAAACTGTGTTGAAGGCACCTTCTCTGATACCAATTGTTGAAATGGACACTTGACATTGAGAGGGGGGTGAATCAGTGTCAGAAAACTTTGGACAATTTTCACTTTTCACAAATAAACTCAACAACACATAATTATTTCATTTTCTCAATCAATATATAAAAGAATAAATATTTTATTTATTAATTTAACTTGAATGAATACATAAAATCAATATTTGAATATCTTCAATTTCAAGCAAATATGAGAGACCCATCTCTCTGTTACAAGACCCAGCTTGTAGTTCTCATATCCAACTGAGAAATGAGGAATCCAACCCTCATAACAAGTCCCAGCTTGTTGATCTCAAATCCAACTGAGATGTGAGGAATCCAAACCTCATACAAGACCCAACTTGTAAACAAGAACCAACCTAATAGAATGAACCTTCATTCAATCCATTATATATAAATATATATACTTCAACAAATTCAACTACTCTTTTTGTTCACCATACTTCTTTGTCTATATAAACTTCCAATTGGTGTGAACTTGAACGATTGTGTCTTTTGACAATGAATCATTGCACTCTTTCATTTATTTTAATAATAACTTCTATTATCACTTTTATTAATAGTTTGTTACAGACTTCAAATTCTTTGTAAATTGTTTCATCATTTAAACCATCACTACTTATTGCAAACATGTGCTTCCTTCAAACCATTCTTTTTCAAATCACTGTGGGCTCATTACTGCGAACTTAATATCCATTTTGTGCTTCCTTTATTATTACTCATATAATATCATGACAGGGTTAATTCTTCATCATATATATGTTGATCAACCTTTAAGATTCGATCACAGTCATGGATCGACTTCATTATTTAGTTCCCACAATTTCATTGCATCCTTAGTTCTCAATAGATCTGAATCAAGTTGTTACTTCGCTCTCTGGTGCATTTTCCTGTACCTGGAATTCACAAGTGCTTAGCTTGTAACTCACCTTTATTTTTCATATGACTAAACTGTTGTGACCAATAGCTAGATACATAAGGTGCAGGGATTGTTATGTTTTGACCCATAGGGACTTTATTTCACCAAGTGACCATATATCATGACTAGGTGTTAACTCAAGCTAGTGATTAATTGCTTATCAAGATCAACGGTTATGTTTTAATTGTACATCTAGATGGACAATTGTCATTCAATTTGGAGCTTCGTCCCTTGGGACTTCTCCCTTTGTATTCGTTTAATTCTTCTGTAGAAAATTTCATCAGAGTGCTTATTAGCAATTCCCTGCTTAATAACTTTTCATATGTCTAGGAGCTAGGATTGTGAGATTATTAATTTAAGCGATGTTCCCAGTGCCTCATGCATTATGTGTTCGTACCCCATGACTAGGGGATAGAACCTAGTCCTCTGGTACTTCGGCCTTCGGGCATTTTCTCTTTCATCCAATATTTTCAATCATTAAACCTCCTAGAGTATATTTCCTTGAAACAGATCGGACGATCAATATTCGTTCTTCCATTAGTCAGAATATCATGGCTTGTCCATGGGTTTTGAACAAATTGATGACCATGAATTAATCTAAAGGTGAGTTAACGGTTCTCATTTACTTCAAGAATTCAGAACTTTGGGACTCCGGGAATTTGTTGGTGGCGAAACTCTCGAAGTACATATTCCTGGAGTGATGTGGCTACGAATGTCACTTGTTGACATGGAACTGACCAATTGGTTGCCACATGTCACATAGATTCGTGACTTACGTATACTTGAAATGCTAATAGCACCTTGACACTTGTCATCATTCGATTGTGCCATGTGTCCTTGTTGACGTGGTCTGCTGATGTGGATCTCCTAATGTGGTAAACGTCCTCCTTTATGATTTATTCTGTCCTTCCACTCAACTTAATCCAATGGTTGAGAATGCTCTCGAAGTAGATCAACAATTAGGGATGATTGTGGGGTCCTCAACTAGCACGACATTTAAAACTATCGTCGAGTTCCACAATGGAAGCTACTCATTTGGTAGTGGAACTGATGTCAACCGTAGATCTATTAGCGGGTGACCATCGACGATCAGTGTGTATTGCGGAACTGTAAATTGTGTGTGGTTTATCTCATTGCCCAAACTCCGCAATTTGAAGTTGTGCGATTGTTGGTGGATCAACCACAGTCATCGATCTTTGAATCAATGAGATATGACAGTCTAGACTAATTCGGGATTGGAAATAACGTGTTGTTTAATTCTCCTTTCGCACTCCACAATCAATCCCTACCCTTGATCTGGCGCTTGCGTATCCAACGATCGTGACTTGATCTGATCGTTGACCAGTCCTCCAACGGTCCTTCTCTTGTAATCTAGCGGTCTAGACTAATTGAGGGATTGGAATTAATGCGTTGTTTAATTCTTCCTCCGTGCTCTACAATGAATCCCTACCCTTGATCTAGCGCTTGCATATCCAACGGTCCTAGTTTGTCTCGTGGGGATTTCGATCTTGATCATGTTTCTGCAATGCGGTTTCCCTTCTGAGCTTCATGTGCATGATTAGTTGTTGACATCAATGACAATATGTCCAACACTAAGGAGATATCATATTGCTCCAACGTTTAGAGGAAATTAGTACTTTTAACCTAAACCACCTCTTATTGGTTGTGGAGATTGATTATCTTCCTGATTTAGAGGTTTGTTTCAATCATGCTTGGACCCCATTCCCTAACGGGGGTGTGGGGGGGATTTTCCCCCCACAATGGTCTCCAGGGGTGTCCAAGGGGGGAAGGTGACAATTTTTTTAGCCCCCCCCCCTCCCCACCTAGCGGGGGATTCGAGGGAAACGCCCCTTAAGTGAAATTTTGGAAAACATTGCCTTGTAAAATATTGTAATTTCGTATTCAATCTAGACCATATATTATAAGGTCACAGATCCAACGATAGAAATTATGTTAGGGTTTTTTTCCCTAAAAGGAAACCCTTTTTTTATGAGGGAATTATATTGCAGTTGTGTATTATTGTGAATATTGTATTCTGAGAGAGGAGACAATGAGATAAAGAAGAGGAAGTTACATCGAGTGTGTAGTAGGTTGTATCCCTTCATTTTGTTGGATAATAAAAAGGAAGGACCTGGCAATTTCTCTAGTGGACATAGCCCACATTGGGTGAACCACGTATATCTATGTCTCTATTGTATTGTGTATCTTTTGTGTTTTATTTCCTCATTTTTCTTATTCATTGCTCCGCGATCATGTTTTTCTAACACCTCCTATCAGAAAGTGAACCACAAAGAAGCATAAAGAAAGAAATCAATAATTTGAGCCTAAACCTCCTCCCATCAACAAGCAAACCACAAAGAAGTGGAGCATTAAAGAAATAATTTTCCCTAATCCCACTAGTGAACACCATAATAACCTAGTTAAATCCATAACCAATTGATCCTTCCAACCCCTTAGACATCATGTTCGAAATCACTTTGAATCCATTATGAGGAGAAGTTGCAGAGTCATCTACAAAATCTAGGCTATTGGGGAGAAATGATCCTTTCACTATCTATCCTTCCATCGCATCCCTATCTATGTATCGAAGCATTTGACATGTCAAGTTCACAAAAAACCACCTAACCCCTCGATAACACCCCACCTAGGATGCTTGTTTATGTTATTATTATCATCATTTCTTTTGTTTTCTTTATTTATTTTTAATATTTAATGCCAAACATCATTTTTTCTATTTTATTATATGAGTGTGGCATGTATTACACACCTTCCTCCCTTGGGTTCTAGATGAACATAACTTCAAATCAACATATAACCATAGATTCATAACTAGATTCATTAAGCTCAAATTGCTTTGATTCTCAAATTTTCTTTTGCATAATGTTCTTTATCTTCCTAAGTTGTGGAGGAACTTGTTGTCTCTTGTGCACATTCAACAAGAAGGCCATTCCATTCACATGTTTGATGGGAAAGATGAAATAAGGATATCTTCCGACAACATGGTTGTCATGACAGGATGGGAAAATGACAAACTATTGAAGATTAATTTTATGGTAATAGGTATATCATGACTTTTATTGATGACTACACCAAGATTCACTGGGTGTATTTGTTGAAATAGACTAAAACATTTGAAACATTTAAAAACTTTCATTTGTGGATTGAAAATGAAGTTTATTCTCATGTTGGCACTCTTTGTACTGATAATGGAAGGGAATTGAGTTTGAAAGCTACCTTGACCAACATGGGATCAAGCATCAAACCATTGGTCCATATAATGCTCAGTAGAATGGTGTAGTGTAAATAATGAATAGGAAACTCTTGAATATGGTACATTCAATGTTATTTTTCAAGAATTTGAAGTTGATGTTTTGGGATGATGCAGTTCCATGTTCAGTGTATGTGATAAACAGGAGTCCATCTCATGCTCTTAGGAACAATACTCCTTATTTTATATGGAATGGCCACATTCTTTCCATGAGGCATCGCAGGGTTTTTGGTTCCACGTGTTATGCCTTAATTCCTAAGGAGCAATTGGTGCCAGGAGTTGTAAGTTCATCTTCTTAGGGTACTCAAATACCACCAAGGCATATTGTCTTTACAATGAGGTAAACAAGAATTTCATTATTTCCAAAGATGTGATTTTTCTTGAATCCACCAAAAATGACAAGATTGTTGAGTGACAGCTTGATTATCTAGGTAAATTCACCATGTAAAGACATATCATGATTTTGATGATGAGATTCCACATCTTGAAGAAGGGATCCCTGTCTTGTAACAATCTATGGAATCTCCTTTTGAAGTGCCATCTCCCCCTCATGAAGAAGATCTGACCACCTGTTGAATGCAGTCCGAATCAGGAAGAAGGGATATTTTTGGAAGAGAAGCATGCAAGAGGAAAGAGACAGTTGGAAGGAAAAGCGGCATGTGTGCATGCATGGAATACATAATGACACTAGGGTTAGGGTTTGTATAATACATTGTAATGGTTGGTGGGCCAAAGATATAAATAAGTGGTACTTAGGAGATATATATATATATATATAT
>SNQJ01S0000916.1:382255-426102 GCA_010110895.2 Picea sitchensis | reverse complement strand
TGGCCCCGGAAGTGAAAACCTGCTAAAAATAGTAAATTGCCAAAATGGCCAGAAAACTGTTTTGAGCCATTTGGAAAAGGTGGGTGGCCTCCGATATCCACCTGGATCAAGGGCATAGCCAACTTCAAAGCCACTAGACATGCAATGTGGATCCAGGTATGGAAAGATCTTGACAATCAATGGCTACAACTGCACTACTGCATCAAAGAGGTGGACATAGATATGGCCATTAAGGATTGGGATGATAACTAGAGGATTCCATTACTCAATCGAGAAATGCCCGCAGAAATGAAGAAAGAGGAGGTAGGATAGAGACAGACACCTATTGAAGAGATAATAGTTCCCAAGAAGCCAAGGACAGGTCAGAACAAGGCGCAATAGAAAAAAGGGGGTTCTTCCAAGAAAGGCACCCAGGCGGGGAAGAAGAACAACACACAGGCGCCACAGGCACAAGAGAAACAAACTGAGATAGCACAGGGAATCACATCAAGTGCCACTCAGTAGGACCAAGGCCATACTAAGAGGTCAGGCATCCAAACGGGGGGTGCACGCAAGAAGGCGAAGTCACACCAAACGCCCCTAGAATACACAATCATCGAGGACGATGCGGACATGGTGGCCCAAATGGTCTAGGATCGAATAGTCAAGGATTTTGACAATGCTCAGCACCAAAGGGATAGGATTGAGGAAGAGTTGGCATACATGTGACAGCTCCTCCAGCAGCTTAGAGAAGCACAGATGATCAACAGTATCATAGGAACAGCCCCATCAGCATCACAGATAGGAGGCAAGGTTGGATCAAGCGAGCAGGACAGAATCCAGACAACAGCATAGCTGAGCTCGACATTTCATGTCACTCCCAACATGTTGCGCATGGACAAAATCATGGGGCCGACACCCCTAAAGGACTCTGCCCAAATACAATTGATAACATTGATACCAACCAAGGCCTTTTATAAACTACAAGTCGGCGTCACACAAGAGGTATAGTCACGTGCACGTGCAGATGCAGCGGAATTGCAGCAGATAAGGGACAATTGGGATGAGTTGGAATTGGTACTCGAGCAGGCTAAGATCGAGACCAACGATGAAAAAAACTGCGCAGATAGGCTGGAACAGGAATTGGCCATAGCCTATGAGAAAATACCAAAGAGCGTGCAGACGGTCGAACTCACAGGGACACAAAAGATTGATCAGATTGTGCAGACAATGGATCAATACAGACATAAGATCGAGCACCTCCAAGAGAAGCTCATACCTACCACTCCACCATAAGTGAAGGAGTAGAGGAAGCAAGAGGCAATAGCGCAAATAAAGGAGATAGAGCGACAAGTTCACGTGGCGGCCGACTTGTTTGAGAGGGTAGCACAACTTTGGATGAAGCTGGAAGAGGATCAGTAGGTCCAACAGTGGGACTAGGAAGAA
The DNA here is from genome assembly GCA_010110895.2 of Picea sitchensis. NCBI lineage: Eukaryota > Viridiplantae > Streptophyta > Pinopsida > Pinales > Pinaceae > Picea > Picea sitchensis. The sequence goes on along the minus strand of SNQJ01S0000916.1, from coordinate 424,677 downwards.
GAAAGGATAAGCGCAGTTATCAAGGACCTCAAGCAGAGGCAGAAGACAATGTTGATCACGGAGCACATCAAAGGAGCACAGGATATGAAGAAACTGCAGGCATAACTCATAGTTTCGCAAACACAGAAAAAGGAGCATCGGACTCAAATGGAAGCACTCTAGGAGCGAGAAGCAGAGGTCATTGCACAGGTGGAAGAAGAAAAGAAGAACATCGCACAAACTCAAGCAAAGTGTGCATGGATGGTCAGTGACGAGATTGTAGTGCAGGGATTGGACGCACTCAAGAAGAAGACTATGCAGGCCCAAATGCAAGCAACGGAGCTCACGAAAAAGTTCCAACCGATCGCACGAGAGATTGATGAAGCACACCAGGTTTAGGTGGCTTGGGACGAGCCACATATCAGTGTTGGGGGTATGTTGGATGCAAGATGAATCGGGAAGAAGGGTTATTTTTGGAAGAGAAGCATGCAAGAGGAAAATCAGCACACGCGCATGCATGGAAAACCTAAGGACGCTAAGGTTAAGGTTTTTGTAATACATTTTAATGGTTGGTGAGCCAAAGATATAAATAAGTGGTACTTAGGAGATATAGAGAGAGAGAGAGAAGGAGAGAGGGAGAGAATTTTAAGGATTGTCTAAGTCATTAATCTGGTGAGCTAGAGAAGGCATGAGCGACTAGATCCCGAGGGTTAGGTCATAAGTTGAGGAGCCTGGTGCGATCTAGTTAGGCTCGCAAGGATCGAGGATCCTGTGGGAAAGAGGAGGGACTAAGACTGTAACCACGCACGGCGTGATACCTTTCTAAACTATAATAAAATCCTGAGAGCCAAATCTTTGTGGACGTAGCCCAGGAGGGGGTGAAGCATGGTAATACTGTGTTATGTGACTGAATGAATGTGTCTTTGGTTCTGATTAGTTGATAAATGTTGAATGACTGAAGTAATTAAGTAAATCTATTATTTTACATGCATGCATAGAATAAATATTGCAACTAGAGGTTAAATGCACTGACTAAAGGATACGGCGCACAAGCACAGATCTCGCTCAATCCCAGGTTGCAATCACCTGAGTATTGCAGCCACCCATAGAGTTATCTTGGGTGAGACTGCGCAGTGCATTCTGTGTACTGCGTTGCCTTCTGGGTTATCAGGGGGGTCGATAGTCTTTAATGGATTTTGTTGGGAAGCTTCTTAGTTATGAATCGGGGTCAATCTGTAATGGTCAATGAGAATTAGAATTAGAATCCCCCAAGACCAATAAGAGTAGATAGATAAAGGGAAAGAAACCAACACCACCTCATCAAAACAGGGTGTTCAATTGGATGATGTGATTGAGAGGGTTGAAAGGTTGAACCTTGATGGGAATGCAACACCAACTCAATCAGTGGAGGAACCTGGACTATCTCAAAAAGGTCCACCAAAGCGGCTCATAAAGACACTTGAAAGTGTTCACCCTGATGAAGTTGGAAAGACGGGAACAAGAATTTCTACAAGACAAGATGGAGGTGATGTAGATCATTCATATTTAGGTGATGTAAATGATATGGATGTTTCATTTGATTGTGAATTCAATGTATCTACTAACATTGAACCAACTTCCTTTAAAGAAGTTGTTTCTCGTGATGAATGGAAAGAATCCATCCAGGAGTATGATGATCTCATCAAGAATGGGACATGGAAGCTAATGGATCCTCCATTTGGAACCAAACCAATTGGTTGTAGGTGGATCTACAAGAAGAAATACAAACTAGGTGGCTCACTTGAAAAGCATAAGGTGAGGCTTGTGGTGAAAGGATATGCACAGAAAGAAGGCGTAGATTTTGAGGAGACTTTTTCCCCCTAGAAAAATGGGCTATCATTTGTGCATTGTTGGCTTTGGCTACATAAAATAGGTGGAAGATTCATCACATGAATGTGATGACAACCTTCTTGAATGGAGACTTGAAGGAGAATGATTACATGTCTCAATCAGAGGGATTTGTTGTGAAAGGTCAAGAACATAAGGTATGCAAACTCATCAAGTTTATATATGGCCTAAAGCAAGTACCTCGTGCATGTTATGAAAAGCTAACTGAGCATCTTTTGAAGATCAATTAAACGCATTTTAATTTTGATGATGCAATTTTGTTTGTCAAGAAAGTTGGAAAGACTATTGTATATCTTGTGGTGTATGTTGATTATCTTTTGATAATAGGGAACAATGAAGCATATATTGCATCCATAAAGAAAGAATTGAAGAACGGTTTTGAGATGACAAACATGGGATATCTTCACTTGGGTACTAAAGCAACTCATAATCCAAAGCATGTATTCATCTTACAAAAGAAGTACGTTGAAGAACCGTTGAACAAATTTGGCATTGTTGATTGTAATCCTCTCTCTACTCCAGTGGAACAAAACAAAATCTAAAGTTAACATCAAAAGAAGGGAATGAATTTGAGGATGCAACTAAATATAGACAACTTGTGGGGAGTCTTATCTACCTTACTACTACTACACCAGACATATCATTTGCACTTGGGATCATTTCTAAGCTCATGCAAAAACCTTGTGAAAGACATTGGTGTGATACAAAAAGAGTTCTAAAGTACTTGAAATGAACTCAAAACTTTGGGCTCAAATACTCTAAAGTGTATGACTTCAAACTAGTTGAACATACTTCAAGAGAATAAGGAGAATGAAGTGTCGACTTCTTCAAGATACGTCATGAATCTTAGATCAACAATTATGTCCTGGAGATCACACAAACAATCAACAATCTGTTCCAATCAATTCCCAAGACTCGTCTTGGATCAACAACTATGTCTTGGAAATATTGCCTTAAATAAAACTCGACTCAACTTAAATAAACCCGATATTGAGTCCTTATTCATAAACAATCATCGTTAAAATTCTTAGCGTAGTCGAGTGGCATCGCTGCACAGAGCAGGGATTTTGAAAATGTTGTTGTAGTGTAAATTGGACTGTTGTTCCCTGTATTCTACTGTAACATTTTTAATAATCCTGCACTAAGCAGTTGGTCACTAATACATGTGCGATCAGAAGTGCCACAACAACTTTTCGTCGAATCGCGTATACAGCATCCGGGGGATATTTATAGTGGAGTTGGGTAAAGAGCAGAGAAATTAACTGTTTTTTTTTAAGGCAAGGAAATAGCGACTTTCCACCAAAAATGGAATCTCTGATGGTATGTAATACTTGCAGTTAAATTCTGAGTATATTACACTTTCCAGAAACTCGCGTGTAATGGGTTCTGGTAACCATGTAATGCGTGTAAATAAAATTCTTAGTATTATTTAGAAAAGAAACCTTCAAATCTAGCAGGTGAACTTTTAATTTGAAAATTACTGTATAACAGTCCCTCAGAGATTATAGGAACATTCAAATATCTGTATAGGAACATTTAAATTTACAGTAATTTATACAGGAAAATTACTGTATAACATTCCCTCAGAGATTATGCCAGTGCCTTTTAAATTTATAGGAACATAAATTGCAGAATTTATCAACGATGGAGAAAAATAGATTCCATGCTTCCAGAAGTTACTTCTGCCATTCATTCCCACCATCACCAAAATAAAATAATACTATTATTCACATTTTGAAAAAACAACGATATATGAATCACAGGAATTTCCAATCAAAACCCCACCCGGATATATCTGCTTTGTTGCAGTAGCAGCATTAGACGTTACAACATTGATGATCAATAAAACGAAAATCGAAACCGCGACCAATCTGTCGACCTTGGCCCGTCTGTTGGCCATTTCGTTTATCTATGTGATATCGAAAACCCCTAATTCGTCGAATGGCGTATACAGCATCCGGGGGATATTTATAGTAGAGAAATTAACTATGTTTTTTAAGGCAAGGAAATAGCGACTTTCCAAATGACTTGGAGTTTTAATAAAGTTTGATAAATTGAATAAGTAACGAGTCGATTGGATGTAGCTTGGGTGGTTGGGAGGAATGGTTGTTACAATACTTGAGATTAGGGGAGTTATATTTTACTCCAAATAAAATCATAAAAAACTAAGTAATTCAACTTTTAGAACTTATGATAACAATATTAACGAAATTGATAGAGTATATTTCTACCATGTGTTATGGTTGTCAAAATGAATGAGGAAATCAAGGAGTATCCATGAACTATGGGCAATGTGTTATAAAAGGGGGGACATCATTACATACCCCCCATTGGTGTCAAGGATTATTAAGAATGGAATTCAAAAGTGGTTATATGGCAGAGTTCCCCCTCCCGATACTAATAGAATGACAATGCGCGGCCTCATTTTTCATGCCCTCTCATGTGGGAATTAATGCATATAGCTAGACATTTAGGTTGTGAATAAATATGGTTTGATTGTTCAAGGAAGCAAACATCTCCAGAACTTTCAACGGATTCCAAATGATGTTGGTCTAGAGTCTTCTCCTAGTTGCAAGGCATCTCAAAGCCATCTTAGGATTTTTCATCCCTGGTCTCTGAGTTTTCCCCCCCAATGTCTTTGCTTGAGTATTTCATTCCTAAGGTTATGTAATTTATGTTCAGTTGACAATTCGTCCATTTGGTCTCTACTTATGAGATTTCTGGATAGGGATTGTCTAGTTTCAAAAACTGGTTCTGGAGACTTCTAGCCATATTGGCCAGGAAAGGTCAAGTCATCTAGGAAATTTGACAATTGGAGAGAGATGGTGCATTGTGCGTGTATTAAGTTCCTTGCATGTGAAATTAAAGATTTGAAGAAAGGGGTTAATTATTGCTTGAAGGAGGCAAGCGAGGCACATTGCGGTGTTATCAACACCTACATTAGATGGAACCATTGACAAGCAAACCTGGAAAAGACAATATGGGACATGAGCCCTATAAGATACACCTATGTCATCGACACTATAACACATGTGGATTTGAGAAATTGGCAAAAGGAAGTAGGCATCTTTATGGGTGTTTAGCGTAGCGGGAAATATGAAGATATATTTACAAGTTGTCTCTATTAAATAATTGCTTCATAGGATGACATCCCATATTGGCATTATGGATTCAATTATGGTTCTTGTTATTTAGCCTAATTCTTCTTTTGTTTCAAACTTTGATTGGGAATCTATGGACTCTATGCACCTCAAGGCTCCTCCAAATGAAAAGAACAATCAAAAGACCTCATAAGACCTCTTGGGAGCAAGAAGAAAAGATTGGAAAAAAGCATAAGATTGAAGAGGTTTAGAAGAAGCTATGATTTCACTTTTTATTTCGGTTAAAATATCTTTATATGTATTTTCAAGTTATATATTTGCTTCAAAAGTACATTACGCAATATAGTTGACAAGTCTTAGTAGGTGTTTTTTTTTACTCTTCAAAGTTATGGGTAGATTTGATCATTTATGATATTTTGTATGTAAAGCGTTGACTTTTTTAATATTTTGTAATAATTGTTGGGCATAGCTGCAACCCCTTTTTTTAATATAAATCTTAATCGTTTTTATGAAAAAAATGCAAAACAAAAAAACTACCTACCTTACAATGCATAAAAAGACCTAGACTTAGAAGAAAACATGCCACTAAGGGCTTCTTACCTGATGTCCACATGAAATTTGAACAAAAACAAAAAACAAACTACCTTACACGGCATAATAAGAACTAGACTTAGAAGAAGGCATGCCCATTAAAGGCTTCTTGCTTGATGTCCACATTCAATTTGAACTCCAAGGCTGAAATTTCATTTGTCATGTCTCCTTACACTTGTTGGATTGTTTCTTCATCCTTGATTGTTATTCTAATAGAACCAATGGAAATCTTGGGAAGAGAAGCTAGTGAATGCAAGCTCCTAGCAAGAATAAAAACTAATTGATAAAGCAGGTTGAAGTCTACTTCCAATTTCTCTAGTTGCTTACTTTGATGGGCCACTACTTGTAATGATTCAACATCCATGGATCTTTGAGATTCAATTTGACTTGTCATTCTACTACTATAGTGAGAAAATGTCTCCCGTAGACTGTCGATTTAGCATGTGCTCCTTCTCTAAAATCAACGCAAGTTTCAAATTTCACAAGAGATATTGTGACTAGAGTGCTTGTGACCCTTCATTCTTTTCAGAACCTTAAATTTGAACCAAATCTCAGTGCCAAAGATAATTTTGGTTAAGCAATTAGGGTTGTAGACTAATTTGAGACAATGGATTGAGGGTTTTGGAATGTGAAGAATCATATATATATATATATATATATATATATATATATATATATATATATATATATATATATATATATATATTAATAACAATGAAAGATGATGAATAATGAATTAGAGGAATGGCTCCTATAGCGAGGTTGTTAGTTTTCCCGGTTTGGGTTTCATGGGTAAAATCTACGTGTGTGCGGCTCTAAACAGGTTGTTGGTTTTCCCGGTTTGGGTTTCCAGGGTAAAATCTCTGTGTAATGTGTGTGTGTGTGTGTCATTATATCTTTTCTATTTTTATTAAGAATCTATTTGCAGTAATTTATTATACAAGATTAAAATCTACATTTGGCATCAAATCAATTATTGGCTTAAGAGGGATGCCTTTGTGGTCAGGGTTTTGTATCGAGTTTGTGATAAGCCTTATTACATTGGGAGCTTTGCAGTATTGATTCTTGCAGTGAAAATAAATTGCGAGTAGTCCAAAAATAGAGATCAAGAAATTTAATGGGAAAATTTTTGAGTTGTGGAAGCTCAAGATGGAGGATTTATTAGTGCACAAAGATCAATGGATCGTTGTATATCCAAGTATTGCACCTTTGGGAATATTAACAGAAGACTGAACAAAGTTGGATCGGAAGGTGAAGAGCCCAATCTGGTTGTGTCTCTTAGATTCGGTATTGTTGAATGTGTTAGGGGAAGCTACGACCAAGGCTTTATGGAATAAGTTAGGGACTTTGTATCATTCTAAGTCCCTAGTAAACAAATTGTTCCTGTGGAAGAAGTTGTACAACCTAAGGATGAAAGATGGAGATTCGGTGACAGAGTATCTAAACACCTTCAATATTGTGGTAATTCAGTTACTATATGTCGATATTAAGATTTATGATGAAGATAAGTGTATCAATTTATTGTGATATTTACTAGACTCGTGGGGTAATCTAGTTGTGGCTATAGGTAGTAATTCAACTACTTTAAGTTTCAATGATGTGGTCTCATCCTTGTTTTCGGAGGAGATGAGGCAGAAAAAAATGGAAACCCAGAGCACAGATGCTTTATTTGCAAGAGGACTCTCCCAGGAAAGAAATAGATCTAAGTCCTCAAGTGGGATATCTAAATCTAGGGGAAGATCTAAATCTCCCGAAAAAATTGTAAAGGTATGGTGGAGATGTGGAAAAGAAGGGAATTTACAAGAAACAATGTAGATCTAAAAGTGTTGAGAGAGGGAAGGGATATGATGATGCTCCTACTACGAAAGCAAAACCCTCCATGGACAAATGAGGGGATGTGCACTTGGCTTCTTCAAGCACACATGAAGATCATGAGGCACGGTTGGTTGACTCATGTGCATCCTTTCATATAACTCCCCACAGGGAGTGGTTGTGTGAATATGAAAGATATGATGCAGGTGATGTTTCTAGGAGATGAATCTACAACAAAAATTGTACGATGGGGAAAATTCAAGTTGAAGCTCATGGATGGTAGGATTAGAACACTCCCTGGTGTTCTACACATCCCAGGATTGGCTAGAAATTTTATTTCTATAGGAAAGATGGACGATGCAAGTGTGAAAGTAGTGTTTGAAAAAAAAACTTGCAGGATGGTTCGAGGGGAAATGGTGTTGTTGAAGGGAGTTCGAATTGGAACTCTGTATAAGCTGTTAGGAAGCACTATTAGTGACAAATGCAACATTTTCATTGTTCCTGAGATTGGATTTGAAGAAGAAAAAACTCCTATAATCTCTAGATAAAACGCTATGTTGTGGCATCAAAGACTAGGGAATATTGAAGAGAAGGGCCTTTGAGTACTACATGATAAAGGTATGGGTTAAAGGAATCACCAAGGATGTGGTATCAAAACTTTGATACTTATATGTTGGGACATGGCTTCACAAAAAGCAAAGTCTATCACTGTGTGTATTTCAAATTAGTTAGTGATCATATTAGTATGTGGATGATATGTTGTTGATAGGAAACGACAAGGAGATTACCCAGGATGTGAAAACTTAGTTGCATTCTCAATTTGACATGAAGTATATTAGTGCAACAAATTTCATTTTGGGAATGGAAATTAAAGGTGATCAGGAAAACAAGAAACTATAGTTAAATCAAAGGAAATATGTTTAGACAATATTGCAGAGGTTTAATATGCACGAATGTAAACCAATCAGGGTTCCTAATCATGTAGGTGTAAATTTATTTGCATATCAGTGTCCCAAGACACAAGAAGAGGAAGAGTATATGTCATGTGTTATATATGCTAGTGCAGTTGGAAATTTGATGTATGCAATGGTATGTACTAGACCAGACATTACACATGCAGTGAGTGTTTTGAGCAGGTATATGTCAAAACCAGAGAAGTAGCATTGGACAACAGTAAAAAGGGTTTTTAGGTATTTGCATGGCACTACTACTTATGGATTGTGCTACCAAGGAAGACCGGGATTAGACAGGGTGATGGACATACATGGCTTTGTTGGTGCAGACTGGGCTAGAGATATGGATCACAGAAGATCTACAAGCAGGTAAGTGTTTAACCTATTTGGAGGAGCTATCAATTGGATGAGCAAAAGACAGGTTGTAGTGGCACTCTCAACTATAGAAGTTGAATACATGTGATCCGGATTTAGGAGTGGAACAAATTGATTAACAGACTGGATACAATAAACACAGAGATATAAAGAACAACATAGATATCCAGTGAACAATATCTTCTATTGAATAAATGAAATGGGTTGAAACTGTAAAACTGCAGAACTAAAACACTTGCTCGAATGGTGGTAGCTATCTCTGAAAAGAGATATCTCCGTTATGTGCATCCGTTTGAGCAGAATCATTACAATGAGGCTCTAGAAGCCTTTTTGATATTACTCATGAATACCAAAACCCTAGACATCCAAAAACCTAACCCTAGGAGATGAAACGCCAAAATTTATGTGGGCCCCTATGGATAGGTTAGTACCTCAACTTCTCGAGGTCGTAACTTTTGCATATGACCTCCGTTTTAGGCATGTGATAGCTCGTTGGAAAGGTATTTTAGAGAAATACACATTATGCCATCAAACTCTGACTCTTTCTACAGTTTGATTGTGGTGAGCCAAAAAAAACATTGTTTAGGGCCCCAAAATGGACCTGGAACTACAACAAGATGTGTTGACATTAAAACATACAAATTAATCTAGTTGGATTTGGTGGGAGGCCACGAGTATCCACCTGGAAGATGTGTAGGGATTAAGATAATCCCAAAAGTGTAGAACCCACAATTACAAAGAAGTACAGAAGAACGTGTTGAACTAAAAAAACTATCAAGAGGAGCCAGTTGAAATAGGTGGGTGGCCACCAATATCCACCTGGATCAGTCCTCCCCCCTTAGGAAGCAATGGTCTCCATTGCATTGAGTTCCCCCATCAGGTGAGGAAACTTCTGTTGAATTTGGCCCCAAGTGAGCCACTTTCCTTGGTGTAGGACCCGCCCTGCCTTGACAACTCGATAAAGTTGGATCCTTTGTTGGCGAGTTCCCTTGACCTGTGTGTCCACTATCTGATCAATGGATGCTTGTTCCATGCAGTCAAGGTTGAGCTCTGTTGGTGTCAGTTGTTCTACGATCTCTGAGGTGTCCAATAATGGTGGAAAATATGGTCGAAGGAGGTCCACATTGAACACTAGGTGCAAGCCAAGGAAGGGTGGAGTGTTGAGCTCAAAAACATTGCTACCCATAGCCTTGGTGATAGTGTAAGGCCCATAGCAAAGTGGGCAGAGCTTCCGATGGGGCCCTGTAAGACACTCCTTCTACAAATGTAACCAAACTTTGTCTCCAACCAGAAACTGGTGCGGTACCCTATGTGTATCATGGTGCTCCTTGTACTTAGCATTGGCTTTATGCAAAATCTCATGGACCTGTTGGCGGATGTGTTGAATCTGCTCAATGAATTTGGTGGCTTTGTCGCTTTCAGACTGAACATGGGAAGATTATGTCTGTGTGGTGGCAAGAGGTAGTCCAACATCCATGGGACCCAAGGGTTGGAATCCCAGCCCCACCTAAAATGGGCTATAGTCGTTGGAGCTATGGAGAGCCTTGGTGTAACTATGTTGAACATAGGGGAGACTCTCATCCCATGTATGTGGATGCTTAGAGTTTTACATGTGCAAGATGTGCACAATCATCTGATTGATGACCTCTATTTGGCCATTTGTTTGTGGGTGGAAAGCAGTAGATTTAGTGAGCTTGGTGTCCAACAATGACCGGAGACTCAACCAAAATGTATTGAGGAACCCGTTATCCCAGTCGAAGATGATGGTCTGTGGTATCCCAAAATGGACCCACACTCGTTCGAAAAAGAGTTTGGAAGTATTTGTCGTTGTGATATTCTTCTTGCAGGATGTGAGGATGGCCATCTTCGAAAACCAATCAACGACCACAAATACACAATCATTTCCTTTCTTGGTGGAGGGAAGGCTAGAAATGTAATCCATTGAGATGGATTTCCAAGGATTCTAGGGAGTAGTAAGAGGGGTGTATAAGCCTTGTTTATTGATGGTTTTCTTGGCAATGACACAGGCAGCGCAAGATCTAATATACTTACTGATGTCCTGTCGAGGTTTTGGCCAATAAAAATGTTTCTGTAGAGCGAACACAATTTTCTCCACACCAAAATGTCATGCCATCCTACTGTAGTGGGATTCCAAAATCATCTTTGCACATTCACTTGCAGGAACACAAAGATGGCTCAGATGGCATAATAGTCTGTCTTGAATGTGAAAATCGGTGACAGTCGCGCATGTACCAAAGAGCTGATAGGTGGTGGAGAAGTCTAGATCTTGTTGATAAAGTTGGGGCCACTCAAATGCCTCATGTCCACAGGAATGGAGCACAGTGGTGAGTGAAGCCACGGGAGGTCGACTGAGGCAGTTATTGACATGATTTTATCTTTTTATCTCATACTTAATGTGGAGATGGAACTCTTGCAGGTAGGTGGACCACTTCTAATGGCGGTCATTCTGCAATTTCCCCTGTGTCTATATGAATTGCAGAGGCTTGTGATCAGTATGGATGATCGTCTCCTTTCCCAGAATGTAATGTTTCCATTGACGACATGCTTGTACAATGGAATACATTTACTTGTCATAGGTGGGGTATTTTCGGACGGTATCTGAGAGTGTCTCGCTATGGTATGCCACCGGATGATCGTGCTGAGTGAGAATTGCGCCTAGATCATAGTCAAATGCATCAGTCTCAACCTCAAATGGTTGTTGCAGATCAGGAAGGAGAGTACTAGAGTTGAGCACAAGTGATGCTTCAGATCATCGAATGTTCGTTGTTTTTCCTTCCCCCACACGAATGTTTCCCTTCAACCGCCCTTAGTCACTTGGCTAAGGGTCCATGCAATATGGGAGAATCCCAGCATGAACCGTCGATAGAAGTTGGCCAGTCCCAAGAATATCTGAAGCTCGGTTAGTGTGGTCGGAGCTGGCCAGTCATAGATGACTTGGATATTATTTGGATCAACATGTACTTCATTCTCATAAAAAATGTAGCCCAATTAATTGACCTTGTTCATTCCAAATGAGTATTTTTCCAAGTTGGCATATAGCTTGTGCTACCATAGAGTGCTCAAAACCTGTTGAATATGTCGCATGTGCTCCTCCCAAGTTTTGTTGAAGATGAGGATGTGATCCAAATATACCACCACAAAAGAGTTGGTGAAGGGTCTCAATACATCATCCATCAACCTCAAGAAAGTGGCTGGTGCATTTATTAAGCCAAAGGGCATGACCAGCCATTCGAAGAGACCTTTTTTAGATTTGAAGGTTGTCTTCCATACATTAGTTGGTTCGATGGGAACCTGGTGGTAGACAGACTTTAGGTCAAATTTGTTGAAGAACTTTTCCCCCTTAAGTTGGTCAAGAAGGTCATCAATCCTGGGAATTGGGTATCAGTTCCTAACTATGATTTTGTTTAATGCTATGTAATCAATGCAAATTCGTCAGATCTCGTCCTTCTTCTGCACCAGTACAATTGGGCTTTCGCAAGGGGAGGAGTTGAGTCTGATGTGCCCCTTTTGAAGAAGATCTTGGATCTGACGCTTGATTTCATCATTTTCCATCAACGAGCATTGATAGACTGGTCCATTAGGCAGAGGTGCACCAGGGGTCAGATCAATTGGATGCTTGACTTGGCAATGCGTCGGTACCCCAATGGGTGAGGAGAAGATGTCACTGTACTCTTCCATGATCCCGTCCACTTGATTCTACTACAAATAGAGGCTCTGTGTAGAGGCCATGGATGTGGGGATGATCTATTGCTTACTGTGAGCACGAATCACAAAGAATATGAACTTCTCGATCTGTGAAATGACCTTACTGCACTGCTTAGCAGATATTAAATAAATAGCGGTAGGCGGCGCTACCTATGGTATCCCGTACAATTGTCTACCCAAAGTAATAATAACAATGTGGGCTCTAAAATCATACACAGCATGATGCTTCCACAAATATGGTTGTCGTAAAATAACATCACAAACTTCAAGGGGAGCAATACCACACAATACCTCGTCTTTGAAAGGCTTGATGTCATAGGAAAAATGACACTATTGGTTGACACAGAGATCTCTTCCTTGGCAAAGCCAACCGATGGTGTAGGGTTGTGGGTGTGGTTTCGTTGCCAGGTCCAATCACTTGACGACCTTTGCTAATATTAGGTTCTTCTGACTATCTATATCGACAATGAAATGAAGCGGAGCCCCCTTTACCCACATCTGTGAGTGAAAAAGGCATCCCCCTTCCTCTGGTTCTTATGGTTTGCTTGGCTGGACTTTGGTGGTAGTGACAGTGGCATTGGCTTTAGCATCGATAATCTGCTTCCCTCCTTATGGATTTGATTTAGAGTCAGAATTGGCTTTAGACTCGGACACAAGTGACTGCTTGGAGCGGCATTCTTCAGTGTTGCTCCAAGGGATTTTATGGTATTCACACCATTTTCCCATGTCCTTCTTCGTCTTATCATTACCCTTCTTATGTTGCGGCTTGGACTGGTTGTCTTGAGAGTGGCCATCTTTTCTCTGTCTCTTTTCATGTGGTTGGGGCTGCCCTTGCCCTGCTTCGGCTATGAGGATTTTGCAAATCCAAACTCTCGCCTCTTCTACTTAAATTTTTTCTCAATCTTGACAGCATATCTATAAGCCATACCCAATGAGACGATGTCTAGAAACTCCATTTCTGTTTGAATGTATCTATGCAAACAGCCGCAGTATTTGAGCACCATATGTCGCTCAGAGTCTTTGATACCCAATTTGGTGCGCAAGGTATGGAAAATATTGGTGAAATATGGTACTGTCTAGTCCCTTTCTTGACACAGGGTGGTCCATTGGGTGTATTGGTCCTTGTAGCTTCCAACGGGGTAGTACTCTTCTTTAATGGCATACAGGAAGGAATCCAATGTAGGGGCAACCACAAATATTGCATATTCCTCTATGGACCTTTGCTCAGAGTAAGTATCCCACCAATCCTTAACATGGGGGATGGCCTTGAGGAGTGAAAAAGTAATCTTTTCCCTCTCGAAAAATTTGTGGACCGAAAAATACCCTTCGAGCAGATTCAACCATTTATCTACAACATTTGAATCTATTGGTCCTTCAAATAATGGAATATCAAAATTTACCTGTAACTTGAAGGGGGTTTCATGGCCGCTTGATGAAGATGCTTCTCCTGTGGGCAGTCGTCGAAGTATCTACGCAAAGTTGTCCATCATTTCATTCCTTTGTCGCCTGAGGGATTCCTAGATCAACATTTTAAAAGGATCTCATGCTCCATCATCTTTCTTTCCATCACCCATGGTTTGTTGTCGAGCTCAGCGCAACCAATCTTGCAACGACTCGATTGGTTCGAGTCCCAACTTCTTGTACTTAGATATTGTTGGGGACATGCACGAAGAAAAATAAATGAAGAGCAGACCGCTCTTATACCATTGATCTGGATTGAGGAGAAGAATGAACTAATTAATAGATTGAATACAATAAACACAGAGATGTGAAGAACAACACAGATATCCAGTGAACAATATCTTCTATTGAATAAATGAAATAGGATGAAACTGTAAAATTGCAGAATTGAAACACTTGCTCGAATGGTGGTAGCTATCTCTGAGAAGAGATGTGGCCGCTACATGTATCTGTCTAATCAGAATGATTACAATGACGCTCCATAGGCCTTTTTGATATTACTCATGAATTCCAAAACCCTAGACATCCAAAAACCTAACCCTAGGAGATGAAACGTCAATAGTTATGTGGGCCCCTATGGGTAAGTTGGTACCTCAACTTCCTGGGGTCGTAAATTTTTCATACAACCTCTGTTTTAGGTGTGTGATAGCTCATTGGAAAGGTATTTTAGAGAAATACACATTACATTATCAAAGTCTAAATTTGTTTACAGTTTGACTGTGGCGAGCCAAAAAAACATTGTTTAGGGCCCCAAAATGGCCCTGGAACTACAGCAAGATGTGTTGACATGTAAACATACAAAATAAGCCAGTTGGATTAGGTGGGAGGCCACCAGTATCCACCTAGAAGATTTGTAGTGATTTAGACATCCCCGGAAGTGTAGAACCCACAATTACAAAGAAGTACAGAAGAACATGTTGAACTAAAAAGATTGTCAAGAGGAGCCAGTTGGAATAGGTGGGTGGCCACCAATATCCACCTAGATCAACATGGTATCCACTAATGCAAGGAAGGAAGTAGTATGGTTACAGATATTTTTTTTAGGTATCGGGTCGATAAATCAAGTTGCAAGGATAGATTGTGACAGTAAGAGTGAAATTTTCTTAGTGAAGAACCCACCTTATCATTCAAAGACAAAGCATATTGATGTTCAGTATCACTTTGTGAGGGACATGGTTGAAGACAATAAAGTGTTGTCTATGAAGGTGGACACTTTAGAGAATGTTGTAGATTTATTGACAAATTATGTGAGCATCGAGAAGTTCTCTTGGTGTAGAGAAAAAATGGGCATCGTTGCCCTGGATTGTTGATTATGTAATCATGTGACCCCCTGTATGCAAAGAAAACAACAAGTGGGAGACTGTTGGGTATGTGTTATATTCTTTGCATGACCAAAATTAGTAATTTTTTTGCACCAAGCACGCGAGGGGTCACAAGGGTGTTGTAGGGGGGGAAATCTCCTGGAAAAAAAAATGTGATTTTTTGCATTCGTTTTTAATGGTTTTCAGCACATTGTTTTCGCTGATAGTTTTTTAATTTCGATTAAGGAATTAGGGTTGTAAACTAATATGGATCTTATTTGGTTGTTTGTTTTCCTGGTTTGGGTTTCCAAGGTAAAATATTTGCGTAATGTGTGTGTACCATTGTATCTTTTCTGTTTTTATTAAGAATCCATTTGCAACAATTTATTGTACAAGGTTAAAATATATAGTTTCAAGTAACGATTGCAGATAGAGGTAACATAAATTTTTCAAGGAAGTGCAAGTATTAAGATCACTATGGGTGGAGTATTTTGAAAACAATCCAATGATTTCAATCCAAATGGGAGGTTCTAGTTTTGTAATAGGGGTCCAATGGTTAAAATCATTGGGAATAATGGCTCTTAATTTTCAAGAACTTTTCATGAGATTTTCCTCAAAAGGCAAGGAATTTGAACTCAAAGGTATGCAAGGGAACCTCTCTAAAGTGATGAGCTTTAACAACATGACAAAAATTTTAAAAAGGGGACACCATGGTGTAATTGCACAATTATCTTCACTAGAAATTCAAACAAATAAACCCTCCATTCACTTGGATCTCCAAAAAGTTATCGACAATCATTCCAAGGTATTTGCAAAGATTCCCAATGGTGTTCCACCTACTCAATAGTATGATCATGTTATTCACTTACAACCATGGGGTTATTCACATATGCCTAAAAGAGAAATATTGACATATGGTTCAATAAATGTTATAGGTCGACATCATTCGACCTAGCCAAAGTGCTTTCTCTTCACTAGAAGTGATGTTTTGCAAAAAGGATGACTCATGGTGTATGTGTCTAGATTATAGAGAACACGATAAAATCAGCATTAAAGATAAGTCTTATATTCCTTTAGTTGATGAATTATTAGGTGAACTATAGAGAGAAAATCTATTTACCAAGTTGGATCGTCATCTAGGTTATCATCAAATCATAATGAGGGAAGAAGACATCCCCAAAACATCCTTTAGAATGCATGAAGATCATTCTAAGTTTTTGATGATGTTGTTTGTCCTTTTGAATGCACCTTCCATATTTCAAAGCTTGATGAATTCTATTTTTAAATCTTACTCATAAAATTTATGTTAGTATTTTTTGATGACATATTGATCTACAACAAACCTTGGGAAGAGCATCTACAACATGTTGACATGGTCTTAAAAATAATCGAGGAGAAAAGATAATATGCATAACCTTCCAAGTTTTCCTTTGGTGCTCATGAAGTGGAATATTTGAGTCATATGGTATCTCATGAGGGCGTTAACATGGAACCTAACAATGTTAAAGCTATGGTCAAATAACCAATTTCCCAAAAACTTGAAGGATCTTACAGGATTCCTAGGATTGGCGAGCTATTACTGCAAATGTGTTAAGAACTATGATCAAATAGTAGCACCTCTAACAACATTGTTGAACAAATAAAGATTTTCTTGGACTTAAGAGGCAACCCAATATTTTGAAAAACTTAAGGAGGCTATCTATACAACTCCTATCCTAGCCACACCTAATTGTTAAAGTAAATATCATATTATAATGGTCAATTAGATATTAGACATAGGCATTAATAAAGTCACTTGGACTTTAGGTTATTCTATGATTTTATTATTTAATTAATTTTAGTGTGTTTTTTGGTCTATCCCACGTTCATAAGGTGGATTGACTCAACTAGCTTGTAACTCTTTATAAGAAATCTTTTGCTTTATTATTATCAATGCAATCTTGGCTCTCTTTATGTGTTCATGTTATCCTTATATGCTATCAAAGCCTAGCATTTTAGAAGTGGTATCAAGATTTTTGGGCCTTTAAAATACAAGGCTTCCACTCTTATGACTTCAATAGTTTCAAATCCATATCAAGATTCTTGGGCCTTTGAAAGACAATATTTCCATTTTTGCGACTTCAATAATCTAGGTGTCATGGAGTCTGTGAGATCATGAAGAACTAGGGATTTCTTTCGATAGAGATGGATCAAAGGATTTCCAATATGACACGTCAAAGAGCCAAAAGGGTTTTGAGTCATTCAAAGCCATGATCAATTAAAAGGATTTTGGAGTAGATTAAATCTATTATTTCTTGTATCGATGCCTAGATTTGCATATCTAAGAGAATTAGTTATTGATTTATTTATTTTCAGTAAATCCAAGTAGAAACTGGTTGTTTTAGAATTGTTTGAGAACATATATGTCAAGATTTGTGTGTTTTTCAATTGTTTGAGAATAAATCTATGGTTTGTTGGGTTGTTTTTTAGTAGTTTTGGAAAAATATGTGTATTTTTTGGGCAAATTTATCAGAAATTTGCTTTTTTTTAGTGATACATGGCTACTACAACAGTTTAGATCTAGTATACTATGATTTCTTACTCCAATATTGTAGTTTGAAGGAGGGAAAAACATGTATTTTTCTCTATTTCAATATATTTTTCTACATTTTTTACTTGTAACTATGGCATCTTTAACAACATCATGTTGAAAGGTAGCGAGAAGTTCTCTAGCAAGAACTACAATGCATGAAAGCAGCGTGTGTTGGACATTTTTTAGTATATGTGCTTCGTTGTTGTTTCCCTAGGTAACAATGCCTAACCACAATTTGTGGGTAAAGACAACGACAAGTTTGATGAGTGAGATAGGGAAGTAGTAATGTTGCTTAAGTTATCCATGACAGATGAAATACTTTTTGAGGTCCATATAGTGAAGAATTTAGCAAAGATTTAGAAGCATTTGAAAAAATTATATGAGACTTTGAACGATGGGATAGCCCTCTTCTAGAAGAATATGTTGTTTTCAATCACAATGGATGAGAGCACATCATTACATGAGTATTTGGTCAATATCAAGGATATTAGAGAATAATTGTTCACCATTGATTGGAAGATGGAAGAGGAGGACATGGTGGTAATCATGCTAAAAATATAACCATGTGCTTACAAACACTTTATTGACACCCTAAACATCACCACTACGAATGTTGACCTAAAGTTTGATGAGCTATGCAATATGCTCTTACAATAGGATAGATGGAATAAATGGTTTAGTAGTTGTGAGATACATGGTTTAGAACAAGCCTTTGCATCCAATGTCAAGGGAAAAGGAAAATGGGCAAAGATGGAAGGTTAAGGAAGTAGTAAATATGCAACCAAGAACTTGAAGACCATCACATGTTTCTATTATGGCAAGGTGTTTCATATGAAAAAACATTCCAGAAAGAGGTTAGTTGATCAAAAAACCAACCAGAGAGGGCCTCAACAGAAGGTTCATGTCACAGAGCATACAAAGGATAAGGAGTCATCCTTCTTTGCATTCATGGCGAAGAATCAAGTGGATCGGCTCAGGTCATCTTCTTGGTACATTGATTCAAGTGCATCACATGACTTCACCCATAGGTAGGACTTGTTCATAGAGTACATTGCATGTTCCTTGAAGCATTCAATGATCTTCGATGGTGGGACAGAGTAAGCAGTAGTTGGCAAAGGGAATGTGTATATTTCCTTTAGATAAAAGCGTTGAATTTTCTCAATGCATATTTAATGTGCCAAGTATGAAGCTTAATATACTGTATTAAGTGATATTATGTGTCATTGCCCCCATCCAGATCTCATTTTTAGCAAACATAAATGTTATATAGTTGACCAAGCGACCAAGAATACTATTATTGTTGGTGTGGAGGATCATGGACTGTTTAGACCTGTTGATAATGGATAGGTCAATGAGCATGCATTGGTAGCCAAGAGTGCATCAAACATCACTACACATTGGCATCGGTGGTTTGGGAACTTTAACTTGATCGACCTCTCTCAGCTGGCTCAAGGAAATCTGGTAGATGGAATTCCTGATATTCAGCAACAAATTAATGGTGTGTGCGGAGCTTGTCAGGCGAGAAAGTAGCATAAGGCACCACTTGATGGAGGGAAAAATTGGAGAGAAAAGAATTTCCTTCAATTGGTTCATGCAAAGTTTTGTAAACCAATGAACATGGCATCCATAACTAGTGCGAGGTGTTTCCACTATTTTGTCAATGACTACAATATGAATATGTGTGTGTATTTTTTGAAATTAAAATATGATGTATTTAATGAGTTTCAAAAGTTTAAAGCCTTAGTAGAAAAAGAGTATGGTTGTCACATACCAATCTTAGGTATGTTAATGGTGGGGAATTATGTTCCAAATAATTAAATAACTTTTGAGATAAAAAAAAAAGGAATTAAAAGACAATTCACCACACCCAACACTCCACAGTAGAATGGAGTGGTTAAGAGGAGGAACCACACAATCACAGAGATGTCCAAGTGTATGTTTCATAATAGGTGTGTTCAAAACAAGTTTTGGGCTAAGGTAGTTGTTACACATCAAAATTCCTCACTTCAACAATGTCATAAGTGTCGCACTTTCATTGTCGTAAGTGTCGCAAGTATTGCACTTTTATTATCGCAAGTGTCGTAAGTGTTGTATTCACTTTTCCTAAGTGTCACATCTCGAACAACACCATAAAAACACTTGCTACAACCACTAAAACATGTTAGAGGAAGAAGCCCCATCATCTGACAGTCGGAACAAGTATTTTACCTAGGGAATTACTCATATTGGTGACGTTTTGGAAGATCATCGCTCCCATGCTCATACATAGGGAGCGCTAGTTCTCATTGTCCATCTTAAGGGGCCACTACAACGCTCTGTTGTCCACTTTAAGGAAGCTCTAAGTTGGTTGAGGGAATCTTGGAGGAAATACCACTTTCCTCTAAAGACAACTATGGATGGGTTGGGTTAGTTTGGCTCGAATCTGACTCGAGGGTTGCATCTAAGGAATATATCACAACTAATGGAGCCATATATTTAAACAATTCAAAATATACTCAAGGTGGTTGAGCCTCTCACAGCCTATAAATGGAGGCATTTCCATGGTGAAAATGAGGAAAAATCAGCAAAGCATTGTTATTTTGATTATGGATGTTTTGAGAAAGAGTTGGACAAGGAGGACTTGGAGAGGTTGTGGCAACACCATCTAAAGATTTGTGTTTTCCTTTCTAAGTTCTCATTAATATACTTGGCCTATTTCCTTCAAGTGTGTGTTTACATGTGCTTGTCTATGGTTGTCTTAATCTGCATAGATAAATTGATTTTGCCTAATCCATTAGAGTAGGAGATAGTCGTTTGTTTCTTGTTGTCCATTGCAGGTTGCGGATTGGAGCAGCTTGGAAAAACGTCATAAATGAGGTACATCATACTTCCCCTCCTTCTCTCTTTTTCGATGGACAAAATGAATCAATAGGAATGGTAGTGTCCAAATGTAATTTTTCGTCTTGGTATAGGGGTCTGTATTCCAAGGAAAAGTTCACTTGTCCGTAGGGTAATATTTATGTAACAGAAATTGGTGACGCCACTGGGGAATGAACTTTCAGTTTTTATTCACTTGGTTCATCTAAGACATGTACCTATCCTTAGATCCAACTTGTTGATTTGGTCTGAAGATTTCATCTTCCTTGTCTTTGCTAGCTGTCTCGCAGATCCTTTTACTTAAATTTCATGAGTTATTGAGATTTTTGAGTCATTTTCAAACTTTCTTCAGAACTATCCCTCCTTCGTTGTTCAAACCAGGGAAATACTTCTTGATCAATGCTCCCCTAGAGCCTTCAAGGGATCACTATAGCACTCTAGTGTCTTGGTTACCAAAGCGTTGATTTCCTCTTTCTAGGGAAATTTTCAAGTTTTGTTGCTTGTTGGTTCTAGTCTTTAGATCTTCCTCTCTAGCTCAAAGTTTTTTCTGTTGGAACTTGGCTCCTGTTTGATTATAAACTTGTTTTTTGTCATTCCTTTTAGTCTTTATTGAGTTTATGTTTTCTTTCTTGATTGCAAAATCAACCCTTTCTCTTTCATATTTGGTTTCCTTTTTTCCACTCTTCTTGATTATCTGATAGATTAGAGGAAATCACATGGAAGATTATTGATCACAAGTCTATTGGTTTCTTTGTCTTTGATCTCTTACTCAATTCTTGAATACTATTAAGTATGACCTTTTGATATCTTAGTGTTTTTAAATCTTTGATTGAGAAGTTTGATATTTGTGTTTCTTTCGGTCTCTTGTTTATTATTGAGAATATCTTTGTTTATATGCTCTTTTGCTTCATACTCTTTTCAATCCTTATAGTGAACTTTTTCATTATTAGTGAAAGAACGAAGCATTAGATGAACATCATTGTTTGCATCTAAAATTGCACAAAAAAGGATTTATATGCATTGGTTTTGGATATTGAAAGGTTTTTCTTTTAGATAATTTGGCAAATGTGTGAATTCTTGTTTGGGAACAAATAGCATAAAGTTTTTTGTATTTCTTTTGAGTGTTTGTTAGTGACGAAAAAAAATAGAAATGCTTCTCCCTCCCATAACTAGAAGTTCAATGAAAAGAAACTTGCATCTCATTCTTTTTACCTTCTTTTAGAGTCGAGTCTCAAAACATCATCAGCTTCACTATCATTCACCCTTGAGTAATGAACAACCACAAAAATAAGCGTTAATTAAAATTGAACTAGAAAAATTTATTTTATAGATCTTTACACCAACAGTAGACTAGGAATAGAGCTTTGGAATAGGCTGTGAGGATAAATCTCCAAATAATTCAATACAAACACAAAATCGTGTGATAAGGAGAGGAAATCCAACCTTTGTATAAGCATAGTTGAGATCCCCCTCTCACACAGGGGTTAAACATGAGGTCGCGTGCAGGAGAGCAACGCAGATTATTCCTCTGAGGCTTAACCAATCATAGTGGAATGATCGTATATTGGGGGTTCTTCTTGAGAATCAACTATTTTAATTTGGCCTCAGAGCTTTGTGAATTCTAAATCCGTTCTGGGTCCTCAAGAATTTACCAGTCCATTTGTCCTTAGTTCTCTTGAATAATTTCAGACTTGATATCATGCCCATACGTTCAGACTCGATTGTCGATTGTACCTGCCTAGAGGCTGACTACGAGTTGGTAACCTTAGTGACCATAATATTTAGGGTCTTTACATGAGGTGACGGTGAAGGGAAGTATTTTTTGTACCTGTATCAAACATTGGTCAAACTCACTCGGGCTCCTTGAAGGGTAACCCGCAGGTAAAATCATGAGGGAACCTACACCAAGACATAAGTTTGTTAAGCAGACCACCAACATAATTGATCCACTTGATCAATCCTATCCCCTTCTCCTATTTTTCATGCGATGTTGGATTTCATCACCAACTAGTACGTTCATTGGCAGAAGTTATTGTTTTGCTTGTTGGTTTTCTATATTTTTAGCAAATATTGTTTGTTCACCCTAGCTTTCCTTAAGATTGGTACTATGGTTGATAAAGGTCTTTGTCGATCACATAGGATGCAAGGGTTTCCTCCAGAAGGCTACAAACCCATACCTCCTAACCCACCTGAAGACACTTACCATGAATAGGTTGAAAACTATTCGAATGTTGGGAGTGTTGCTACTCCTTTGATCGAAAATCCTAAGGGAGCTATAGTAGTAGTTCAGGAAGGTCCTACCCCTCCTACAAACCTGGCTTTGAAAAACCCTCATGATCCACTCCTTCTCTGAGAAAACCCCTCAGGAAACATCATAGTTGAAGATTCTCTTAGGTTGTCAAGGCCATACGAAGAACGTGACATGGAACCCGAACAACCAAATATAAATGAAGAATATACTAGCCATGTCCGCTCTACTAAAATGGTAGATCCACATCAAACTCATGTTCATCCTATATGGAGAAATCCATCGGGTCATGATCTTTATGAAAAAATGAATTTTAACCAACCACTTTTTAACCCTCCACATACATCTGTCACCACCAGTGCAGATGCAGGACCATCGATTCAATAGGTTGACCATCTTGTCGAACAAGCAATCAATATTTCTACCACTTTAGGAAAAATAACGAGTGAAACAAGATTTTTATTAGCTATTCATTTGCAAAGTATTGGTATGGTTACACCTACAATGCCTCTTCAAGCAACAGCTTCATACATGCCACAAAATCCCGTTGGGACACCTTCACATGATAGAATGCAAAACCTTTTCATACAATAAAACCCGACTACAAGACAAGTCCTTACTGGGGGGAAATCCTACGTTAGTGGACAAATCCCTCCCGGGGGCCAACCCAGGGTGAGTGCACAAATCTTGACTTGGGGGGAACCCTCGTTCAGTGGACAAATCTCGACTAGGGGGAAACCCTCATTCAGTGGAAAAATCTCGACTGGGGGGCAACCCCATTCACTAGACAAATCCTAGTTGTTACCCAACCTATGGCAGGGGGACAATTTCAAACTTCTTTTGCTGGAAACCCACAACAATCCTGGTGACCACCCCAGGGAGGACCTTTTAATCAACCATATCATGGAGGATCTTCAAATCCCAACCCACAGGGAGGATCTCTAAATCCCAATCCTTCTGGAATATAATATGGACAACCCTTCCCAGGTGTCTCGAATCCCACTTGGGGTCCTCAAGGCCAATTATCTTTTCCTCCGCAGTGTCAAATTAGTTACCCTCCTCATAATCAACCTGGGTACCCTCCTCAAGTTCAACCTGGTTATCTGACTCAAGGTCAACTTAGTTATCCTCCTCTGGGCTACACTAATTATCCTTTCTAGGGCCAAATGGATTTTCCTTCACCTTTTACTCAAATTCCTCAACTAATCAATCCCACTTTTGCTGGGCAAAATGCACAACAACCACATATGGGAAGACCTTATAGATACAACTATCCACCACAACTAATTTACGGTTCTACTATTGTTCCTATGCCTCACCAGTATCATCCTCAAGTTAATCAACAATCAACTTTCTTAGCTACTTTATATCTACCGGATCTATTTAGATTAACAAACGATCCCATATTACACTCCCCTTTTTGGCCAGTAATTCCAGCCAAATTACCATCTGATATTCAAAAATTTGACGGTAAACCTGGAGAAGACTCAAATAACCATGTCATGACAATTCATATGTGGTGCTCATCAAACGCATTGATGGATGACTATGTTCGTTTACATCTTTCCAGAATACTCTTACAGGCTTAGCGGAAAAATGGTACATTGAGTTACAACGCGGAACTTTTCAAGATTTCAATTAACTTGCCATGGATTTTCTCAACCATTTCCAATTGCCCATCGGATACGAAACTGGTACGGAACTCTTGACCTCCTTTCGTCAAACTAACTTTGTACATATTTCTGATCATATTCACGAATGGAGACGACAACGATGGTTAATCAAAGCCACCATTCCTGACTAGTTGTTGGTTGAATGGTTCACAAAATCTCTATTACTTACTATTGCTCGTGATGTAGCAATGGGTGGTGTAGTTATAGAAGAGGAAGCCATCGCTTGTGCCCGGTATTTGGATCTACATTATTCCCAATCCGATACTTTGTATGAATTGATCCCAAACGCTCCTCGCATATCAATTGATCCATCGAAACCATCCTTCATCGCTCACTCGAATGGTGTTATCGGTTCCATCAAAACCCATCATGTCTCACAATCGAATGGCACAACCAATCATTCAATAATTGTCTCGACTATAGTGCAGAATCCTCTCTCATCAAATTTCACCCCTACTAAAGTATCTGAAGTGAATGTAGTTCAATCTGCTTCACCACCATAACCAGGGGGGTAAAAGAAAAATAAGAATAAACCCAAGAAAAATAATAATCAAACTGAAAATACAAAAACAGAAGCACAACCACCTGTTGTTAAAAAACAACCACAGCGCAAACTAAAATTTCCCTATCTCATATGTGTTGAAGATAATTACACACGAGACTATCCCTGGTTGCACAAAATCTTGCACCTCCGCAAGGAGGCAACCCAAGTCATCCTCCTAACGAGGATGCTTCATCGAGTGCACACATTTATATGTTTAATGGCGTAGATTTAACCACTAGAACTACAACGTATGACACACCCCTAGGAAAACCCAGTAAGGAAAACGTAACTAATGGAACTGTGACTGATCCACCTTCCACTTCAGTTAACCCTCCGTTTGGACCTCTCCAAATTGATAAACCTAATTTTGACTCTATCTTACGTTTGCCCAAGAGTATTATCAGAAAGTCGACCATTAACCCTAACTCTCATGTTGCCTAGAACTACAACATTATTGAAGACTTGGCCCAAGAACCTTGTGCGATGTTGGCTCTCGAAGTTCTGCAACACTCCCCTAGCCAATGTAGGACTCTCTTGGCAGCCATCGGAGCTATAAATCTCGATTCATCTAATAATATCACCTTTAACCTAGACAATTAGAAATCGAGACTCTCCCACCAACTTGCGTTCCAAATTGATGTTGTTGTTCATAATCAACATATTCATCGCACTATCTTGGACGAGGGAGCATCAACATATGTCATGTCCTTAGACTGTTGGAAAGGCCTAAAATCACCTGGTCTCAATCAATCTCCAACCATGTTAAAATCATTTGATGGAAGAGGTTTCAGGCCTCATGGACTATTACAATCATTAGTCATTCAATTGGGGGGAAAATTTGTTTTCCTCGATGTAGAAGTAGTCGACACTCCTCTAGATTATAACTTATTGCTTGGAAGAAATTGGTTTAATGCCATGATTGTTGTAGCCTCCTCAGTTTTTTGATGTGTTCAGTTTCCTCATAAAAGAAAAATAGTGACCATCGATCAATTAGATTACTACACCCCTGATGCTCGCACTCAAATAGCCAACAATATTCCATTTTTGGGGGATTCAAAGATTACTTATGAAAGTATAGAGGTAGGTTTACTAAAAAATTCTTCACTCATTGGAACTTTATGTTGATATTATGGTATCTACGGGAGGTATTTACCTCCACATGTAACCCTGACGAGAATAGAATATTCTAGGAAGTAAGAAGAAAAGCTAGAAGACAAGTCGGCTCAAGGAAATAATTAATATTAAGTATTTAGCCTCCAGAATGAGAATTCAGCCCCGACAGCTTAGGAAAATAGTATAAATACAAGTAACCAGACCTCATTTTGTACCAGACAGCTCGAAATTTCAGTTGGGAAGAGGTGCGCACTGTAGAAACTGGGCAAGTGCAAAAGTCTGGGGGGCAGCTGCAACCAGCAGCTGTTGTAATCTGTATTCCTAGTTTAGGCTTGGACTTTCTATTGGTTATGGTTGGACTTTCTGATCAATCTTGGTTATCTTTATGCATTAGTCATGCTTGGCTATTGGTTTTCTTCCGGAATCATTCTCTGTCAAGGTTAAGGTGCTCGGGGGGTGGCTTCGGCCTATGGTTGGGTGACAATATTGTTATATTGTCTATGGTTAAACGAGCACATCCATTGTTTTCTAACAATTTATGGGCCAACACTATCTTCGGACAGTCTAACCGTTGGAAGATAGATTGGGAGGATTTTCTCAGTTACAGTTGCAGTTCCAACCAGTTTTTGCTCCAGCAACAAAACCCTAACCCTCTTGTTGAGGCACCTTAAGTGAAGAGATTGACCTTATTTCTGGATATCCTAGTGCGCCCTAGCCTAGCGCAGCTCCTGGTATTCTCAGCAAGCCAAGATGTCAAGTTTGATTTTTTGGTCAAAATCAAGGGTTGACCAAGTCAAAGAAATTATGACTTACTCTATGAAGTCAAAAAACAAGTTAGAAGGAGCTTCTAACTATACAACATGGAAGACAAGGATTGACCTCATCCTTTCCAAGAATAAAGTGTTGGATATCGTGAAAGGAAAGATTGTGGAAACACAATTCAAAGAAGGAAAAGAGAAGGAACATAAGAATGTTGCAGATATGGAGAAGCTCAAAGACAGTGACATCAATTCCATGAGTATCATAGTGGAATCTATAAAAGACCACTTGATACCCTACATCTCCCATCTTGACTCGTCTAAGAAGATGTATGATGCCGTAACAAACCTCTTCTCAGTTAGAAACATTGGACAAGTAATGACTCTGAAGAATGAGCTCTGTGACATGAAAATGAATGATGATGACAACATAACATCATACTTTGTGAGAATCTATCAGTTAAGAGATCAACCACAAGCTATTGAAGAGATCATTTCAGAGAAGGAACTGGTAAATATAGTACTCAATGGTATTCCCAAGACATGGGATGTGTTTGTTGCAAGCATGAACACAAGGAAGGAGTATCCTACATTTGAAGAACTATGGACTTGTTGTGCACAAGAAGAATCAAGGATTGGTGCAAAAGAGAAACCCCAAAATAAATACGATGATCAAGCCTTCACAATAAGGTTCAAGAATTTCAAGAATAAAAAGAAGTTTGGCTCTAGGAAGAAACCAAATCAAGAAAAAGATATGTCAAAAATATAATGCTTCAATTGTTGAAAATATGGTCACTACAAGAATCATTGTCCGGAGTTAAAGAAAAGGAAGGAAACACACGAAGCATCAGTTGTCGAAGAAAGGAAACCCTTAAAGAAGGCAGGGCAGGACAAAACAAACTTCTTCTTCTAAGACAAGATAAAAATATTCTTCATAATTCTTGTTCATACCATGTTTACATAGTTTTTGTACATAGCTTGCATATCTATTTCTTAGAAGATAACATGTTCAAAGAGAAACAATACCTATGGAAGAACAACAAGATAAGGATTGTTATCACGATGACTACAAGTCAAGCAATACACATGAAAAGATGAAGTACATTGACAACCCCTGGTAACAATTCATGTGGAAGCTATTAACATAAGTAACAACTGCAAGATAATCCAAAATCAGAATCAAACTTGAAGAACATTGGAAGAAGTAAAAACAAAAAGAAGTCAGCAATCAAGAGGAAATTAGAAGAAGACTTGTGACACTTTACAGAAGGCAATAAGGATGCAGATGGAAGCGTGGAATATCTTAGATGGAGGGAGTCAATTATATAATTCCAAAAGAAGATCATTCATTCATGCATGTAGCAAGGATTGGGAGGGAACTAATCCTAAATAATATGATCCATTGAGGATTATGAAGTATCTATCCATGTTCCCATCAATGGTAGCAGCCATGAAAGGAAGCACGTGTTCAGTTTGACTTTAGAAGAAGTTTTCTTCGAAAAGAAGCCTTAAAGTATCCTTGGTTGTCCATCCACATCCATGATCCTATGATGAAAGGACAAAGTTGGAATCTCCAGGGCATGGAATCTATAGAAAACTCCATGGACCTATTGAGCACTCAACACACCCTAAAAAGCCTATGCCAATTTTTTACTTTTTGGGTACCACTTGATCTTTTCACTGTCAGATCCGACTTCATTTTGAGAAATGTTTTGTCTTTGATTATTATCATGACTCTCATCATATTTTCAGGTTTGTTTAAACTTATGAAACCCTGTGACTTAAAAGGCCTTAACACCTGAATAAAGAATCAACATCCAAAACACTTCATCCGGCGTGCTCAGATTCGGCATAGGAAGGAATTCAAATAAGGAAAAGAACCACTTGGGAAACCTCAGTCACTGAGCCCCTATCTTCATCGGCATCGGCAAAAGGAATTTTGGTTTTGCGACAAGTCTTGCATAAGGATATCGTCGATAGTCGATCTTCATCGGCATCGGTAAAAGACGAGGAGAATAGACGTTAACAAAGAAAGAAAAGATATCACTGATACCTGACACGCTTATCGGAATTGGGGAAAACCTAAAGGGATCTCAACAAACATTTTGATTGCGCTAAAAGATATTCCTGATCGTCGATCCCCAATGCGTTTTCAGCATTGGGACTTTTTCGAGGAAGCTAATCCGAATAAAGCACTTGATATGTTTATCATCGATCGTCGATCCTGGATACTTTTTCGGTATCAACAAGTTAAGGTTTTTTTTAGAAAGAATAACTTGATGAAAGTCCTGACTCCGATTAATACACGTGAATTAGGTCATCGTTCTTCAATGCCATGTGTCTTTACCAGATTGGGAAAATCATACGGTCTAGTTTTAACCTGAGTGATTCTTGGTTCCCTAGGTCTGAGTCACACCTCCGAGTCATCTTTGCCACGACAGCATTGTACGGTGAGATTGATCGGCGTTAGAAGATTTTGCAAAAGGACATCAACGAAAATGTTTATAGCACATCCCCGATCCTTGATCCACCCACTAAGAGAGAGACACGATGCGACGTTTTAGCATTAGATATGATCGGATTTTGAGCATTTAAGGGGCTAATTAATACCAAATCCTATATTATTTGTCGCCTCGTGTGCCAATCAAAACAGTCATTTAAAATCACCGATAGACTGCATCACGCCCGTGCCTCTGCCGTCAACCCATGATGAATTTAAGTGTAGAGATTCGGCGGTAGATCTATTTATATTTCACTCATCACCCGAATTGAATGGTTGAAGCGACATGGTAAGTTCTTTCCTGGTTTAAATTCTCTTGAGCCATTGTAAATGAAATCATTATGTGTGCAAGGAGATTCAGAGCATCCGAAGAATCAAGATGAGTAATTCCAAAGCTCTAGAGATCCCATGAGTATCAAAATAACCAGGTTTAGCAAGCTTTACAGGTATGTATCCAAGTCTGTGGATTTTACATGGTTACAGTTCATATATTTTTTATCTGGTTTTTTTCTTTACACAGTCTCTAAAAATTTGTTTTGATTTGCAGGAACAATTCCACCAAGAAAGCCGACCACTAGACAATCGTCGAGGGAACCAAAGCTGAAAGAACTAGAGATAGGCGAAGGCTCCTCTCCAAGGGTCGCAAAACAATTGGAATACACGCCGAGACCAGAGCCTGTCATCAAAACATTGACAAAGAAGGCTTTCATCCAGCCTTCGACCTTTGGAGATACAGAAGCAAGCACAAGATCTGAGATGGCGCTCCCGCATTGGGGAGAACCCTTTAACAAGATCAGTCGGGAGGAATACCCGAAATATGTGCCACACGGTGATCCAGATGTTAGAGCACTTGACAACAAAGTGTTCCCGAACATCTAACGGTAGTACCTGCATATGGTGGCGAGCAGAACTCTTTTTTTTCCCAATATTGAAGTCCTGAAGTGGCTCATCGACCACACATACACACATAAGTGTTTGATCAACGATGAAAATGGTAGTTGTGTCGGAGTGTTCTCACCGGTGGAAGTCCAGAAGTATTACAAGCTTAGACACCCTGAGGAGTGACTAAACACAGATTTTATCATGAAGTTTTACGAGCGTCACGATACCAGCCGGGTGATGCTCTCATGGTGGAGGGAGGACAAGAAATACACCAACTGGAGCACTGGTTGGTAATCAACGAAAAATTTAAGGGAGCCATACATCTATTTGATGGTCCTCATCTGTCGATTATATGGAGAGAAGGACTGCTCCAGATTCTTAGAGGCATGGATGCCCTTAGCTTACACAGTGGTTATCTCCGGGAGCAGTTTCAATTAGGGAGCCATAATTTCTAAACAACTGAGCATATGTATACAACAGGCTCATACGTCGAAGGAGGGAAAGATACCAGTTTTCTACATGGCTTCATATTTGCTCGATGTCATGTGTTCCAGAACATTTTCATCAGCATGAATATGAGTTGGCATGTCGCAGAGCTCCCGGTCCACATCTATTTCAGCATCCTATGGGAGAACAGGTATAAAAAGTCTTACTCCCTCATCGGCGATGAATTCATCGCATGAATTTATTTCATTCTTTTTAAGAAAGAATGCCCAAGACTATCAGTTGCGACCAAGAAGATGATATCAAAGGTAGGCCACTAGTAATTGGACAAGCGCGACACCTACATCAAGGTGTTCGGAGCTACCGGAGCACCACATCTCTTACCAGTTCGTGTACCATACTGGCTTGTAGTAGGAGAGATATGATATCAAACAATCATGCAAGGCTACAATGCCACCCTGGTCAAGGACAAGAAGAGGGCATTCATTCCTTATGGTTTCCATGTAGGTTACTACTTGGTTAAAGATACAGCTCAAGCCAAACAAGAAGGGTTGAGCCAACTTGAGTTCAGGTTCTAGATAGGCCAATTACACAAGCATGATCCAAAGGGCCTGGTCTTGCAACATGCTTCACAAGTATCATCCTGTTGGTCGTATGCCCACGACAAATTTGAAGATGAAGTCTTCAAGGAAAATGCCTAGGGCTGGAATGAGGTGGTAGCAAGGATGGTCAACCCCAAAATGACCAGGTTTAGGGCCATCATCTTGGATGAACAAGTGATGACCATAGAGCAATCGGCTCAAGAGGCCCTTAGAGCCAGAGAAGAAATCAGAGCGGTAGAAGAAAAAGAGATTCCCCTGGTGTCCCCATTGCAGGATAGAAGATTCCCTATGACATGGGATGCACAGGAAAGGGGATATCTCATGATAGAATAGGCGCAACGAATAATTGATCAGCTGCAAGATGACCCTGGCCTCATAGGAACTATAGGGGGCCCTTCTGACAACCCATATGAAAGTTGGGCAGATCCAAGCGGCCCTAAGATAATAGAGATTGATAAAATCGTCAGGTTAGATAACCCTGAAATTATAACGCCACAGGTCGGATCACCCGGGGATTTTTCAGCTAATCCAAAGATACTAGGAACATCAGGGAGGACAAGTAGACCAAACCCCCTCCGTGAATTGATAAACATCTATGATGATGAAGAAAGCCCGGAGGTATCCCTAGTGACTCATGTACATATCATAGAGGAAAAGGAGCCAGAGAAGACATCTTTCCCAGCTTCTGACGCTCAAATTCAGAGCCCTTCACAGAATGACCAGAAGGTCGAAAGTGTCTTAGACACTGAACCACTCGATGAACTGGAAACTCAAACAAATAGTCTGATGGATGAGCCAGGGACAGGCAAACAAAAAGAATAAGCTCCACAACAGGAAATCGGTGTCTCAATGGTCGATTATCAAGTAAGTATCGGGCCTACCCCGACGCGAAAAGGGGATGGGATGGAAATCACAAATGCGTAGGTATGGCAATCACAAATGCCACCCTAGATAGAGAGAAAAGGGATGAAGAGGATTTGGTTGCTGCTCTGAAGGAATTGGAACATTTGCGTCACTTGGCGAAATATTACCAGGACACCACACAAGTCGTGGTGTTCCTAAGGAGCGAATTTGAGGATCCCTACAACAAATTTACAAATGAACGGCACCTATTCACTACAAGGATAACCGAGCATAAGGAAGACACCCTCATGGAATTGGCGACGTGCAAAGATATGGAGAGGTGGTATGAGAAAGCACACCAAGCCATGGAAAGGATCGACTATATTAGCGTTGTGCAACAAGGCCGAAATGCCGAAGAGCACGGCATCCGAGTACTAAATGAAAGCAGCATTGACCGTATAAGGAAATCAGCCAAATATTGCGTAAAAATGGCTTAGAAACTCATGAAGAAATTCAAGAGAAATGGGCCAAGTGCAAGAAAAGTTGGACCAAGATCAACCGGGCAATGAGAGACATCAGCCTCCCCGAATTCGGTATACCCGACGACTTTGTCAACTTTCACGACATAGTCAAATCACATGCCAAGCAAGACTCATCATGGGTTGCATAAATAGTGAAGGTGGCAGACATGGTGCCAGGGCAGGTGCGACAGTTCATGGAGCACCCGATCAGAGCTCAAACCATGTTGCAGTAATTAAGTGCCAGAATAGTCAAATATCAAGCACGGGCAGTAGAGATAAGAGATATTCTTTCGTTCCAAATGGAACAACATAGGTTCCTGTATGCTAACACATGCGAGGATTTCTTCGTCAAGTGGTCAGAGTACGAGAGGAGTCATCCACTCAAGTGAGATCATTTGATGACTCTTTGAAGACTGATAGAAAAAAACGCCATGTGGCGAGTTTTGTTTTACTTAGCTACACCTTAATAGTTATTTTTAGTTAATAGTATGTTATAAGTAGGAGGGTTGACCTATTAGCAAGAGGTCGATGGTTGTTGCAAAGACTCTCATTTTTGGATTTTTAAAGAACTATTTCGGAGCTGCCTTAATTGAGAAGTCTTGTTTAGTACCAGAGACAAGTTTGTGTTTTTTTCATCAAAAGTGTGTATGATTGGATGTGGAGAAGAATTATTTCTGATTTCATCTCATGAATTGATGTTGTAACGAATAAGAGCTTCTAAATCTGTTGACAATTTATCTGATTCAACGTTTTATAGTTCTTGTCTTTAATAATGAAAAGTAAATCGTTGTGTTACTATGTGATTGATGATTAGAGTTAAGGAAACTATTTGTCTTGCCATCGTTTATCGCATGCATGTTTTCTTCTGATAAATTGTATCTCAGTCAATAATTGGAACACCAGCAGGTTAATGTATTAGTATTAGGCTCTTGGTAGAGAATCATTGTCTGCATGCTAGAGTAAAAGGGTTATCCCAAGCTAAGCCTTCTCCAATAGTTAAGTTTTCCCATTTTGTTACCCAAATGGTTTATACCGGCTCTTATATTGTATCGGTCCCACCTATAAGAGAAAATACAAAAAGAGAACGTCTGAACTGAAGGAGAAACTTTCACTAGAAAACGTAAAGCCCATCGATTATTTGTCCAGATCGCAAGATCTCTAGAACCATTCCACTATTAAACGTTGCAGAGTCTAATTGGGCCTCGGTGGCACGTTTGGTTCCTGTTGTTGAATTAAAGGGATTTAGGACCCCTCAACAGGACCCAAGAGCTAAAGAGAAACATGGAGAAGAACATGAAGATTCCAAGTAAGAAAGAAAAATTCAGGACAACTAGTCATTATATCAAGAATCACAAGACTACCAGCTTGATCTGAACCCACTAGAAGCAATCAATCGGAAGAAATGGAAGTTGTGATAAATAAGAGTGTATGGAAGACTTATGAACGGAAGCATTGCGATATCTAGAACTAAATGTTCTCCCAGATGGAGGGAGAAGACTATGAAGATAGCTTGTTCCTATAACTAGACATACCTGAGCCATTATATCTCATGTAATATCCATGGGTTGGAGTTTACATCAGATGAATGTAAGGACTGATCTACTAAACAGAGTAATTGAAAAAAGAACCGTATGTAGAGCAACCTCAAGGTTTTGAGGTATACCAAAAAGAGACTCTTGTATGCAGATGGAAGAAGATCTTGTATGGAGTCAAACAACTTGGTGCAAAGCCTCCAATGCACAGCAGAAGCATGGTGAAAACTTTATATAACAGAGATATTGTATCAGAATGGTTACTCAGAAGTCCAAGATGATGGATTGCTAATCCATGAGAAACTCTCATGATAACAGAAGAAGTGCCACTTGAATATGTTCCAGTTTGAATCTTGCCACGATGTCATGAGCTAGCAGGAAACAAGAGAGTTGAATCCAACCATGATAACTGTAATGATCAGATCTATATGAAGCCTTCAGAGAAAACTAGTGTTCCAGACATACTGGAGTACATTGAAATCGAGCATTACATTCTCCGTGATGAAGTCCAGAAAAGAGAAGTGGTTCTCCAATATATATATATGACCAGATAGCAGATATTTTGGTAAAGCCTAGGTCCAAGATGAAAATCTTGCATACTCAGAAGAACAAGCTGGACCTCGTGGAGACGACTTCCTTATTGAAAAAGGAAGAGATTACTCTCAGGTTGGGAGGGAGCACTGATGTGTTACTGATTTATGGACAGTGATTTTTCAATTCGAAAAATGGTCCAGGTTGAGCAGTTCCTTTCGAGTTTGGAAAATGGTTTGAGATTTCTAACAGACAGGCATTTTCCAGTTCGGAAAATGCTCTAGATTGGACGGTCATTTTTGTAATGAAAATGGTTCAATAGATTGATGATGTACCATAGACAGCGATTCCCCTTATGGCCAATGTGGGGGAATGGCCTAGGACAGTCTTTCTTCTTGGCAGCCACTCTCAGTAATGGTCAAGTAGAATGGTCTACCTCATCGGACGGTCATTCTTTCAAAGTTCACAGTTGTGAGCAGTTTCAAAAAATGGTCCATTTTGGAGGTTGGTGCAGGACATTCATTTCCTTAGGAAATGGTCCGGACAGTCATTCCCTAGGGAAAACTCATTCTCTTCAGGTTGTACTTTGTTTGGTGTCGGAGGAATGGCCTAGTTAGGTGAATGGTCCAAGTTCAGCAATCAGGGACAGGCATTCCCTAGGGCAGACTCATTCTCTCCAGGTTGAACTTTGATTAGTGCTGGAGGAATGGCCCAGATAGGTGAATCGTCCAGGCTTAGAAATCAGGACAGTTATTCTTCTATGCTTGAGAATAATAGTCCAGATAGCTCATGGCTGATGTTTTACTTTTTGAGGGCACATGCTCTTCCAGATCTCACAGATGTGAGTGGAAGAATGGCCCAGATGACTCATTTTATATCATGATATTGTTTTTATGTGCAGGTTGATATCAGATGATATGATTTCTATGGAGAATGTATGTCTCTGGACAGTATATGTATGCTACTGTGGTGGATGAGTTCCATTGGTTATGACTATGTGCCATTGACTAAAGTATTTGTGTGCTACTTGGTGTGGTAGTGTACCACTGGATTGTAGTTGTGTACTACTATGGATAGGCACAGTTGTGTTCTACTGAATGACATTGTTCTGGTTTCCATGTAGACTATTAGTAGTGTTGAAAATGATTAGCAGCTAGATGGATAATCAGTGTGCTTGTGGACAGACATTCTCCAGGAAAAAAATAGTCCAGATAGAACAGATTGTTGGTGGACAGGTATTCTCTCTGTGGAGAATGGTCCAGGTTGACAGTTTGTTGACATGTCATGGACTAGTATTTTCCTAAGGCACAGATTGTGGCCCGATTAGGAAAATGGTTCAAGACCGATATTTTCTAAGGCATATAGGTTGAGACAGATCTCTATAACTTGATTAGAAAATAGTCCTAAGATTAACATTACTATAGGAATGGTCTCGGTAGTCCATGGCGTATCTTTTAACATCTATTGGGGTAGTCATTCTTCTAGGACGTAAGTCCATATTAAAATAATGTTCCTTGTATCACTTTGTGGAGTGAGTGACTTATTCAGCATCATGCCTGACTACTCAGATAGAGTATGGCTTCGAGAGATGATGTAGTTGATGCTATCAGATGATAGTGATGATGGTGCTCGTGATCTAATCATGAGATAGTTTGTATGACTATGATGATGCTACTGGTTGAATGATATGTTTGTGCTCAAGACCATTGCCTTCAATACCTCCCTAGCTAGGAGGGATTGTTGATATTATGGTAGCTGCGGAAGGTATTTACCTCCACATGTAACCCTGATGAGAATAGAATATTCTGGGAAGCAAGAAGAATCCCTAAAGCATTAAACTTAACCCTAGAAGACAAGTCAGCTCAAGGAAATAATTAATATTAAGTATTTAGCCTCCAGAATAAGAAGTCGACCCAAACAGCTCAGGAAAACAGTATAAATACAAGTAGCCAGACCTCATTATGTACTAGACAGCTCGAAATTTTAGCTAGGAAGAAGTGCGCATTGCAGAAACTGGGAAAGTGCACAAGTCTGGGGAATAGTTGCATCTGACAGTTGTTGCAATCTGTATTCCTGGTTTAGGCTCAGACTTTCTATTGGTTATGGTTGGACTTTGTGATCAGTCCTGGTTATCTTTATGCATTAGTCGTGGTTGGCTATTAGTTTGCTTTAGGAATCATTCTTTGTCAAGGTTAAGGTGCTTGGGGGTGGCTTCGGCCTATGGTTGGGTGACAATATTGTTATATTTTCTATGGTTAAACGAGCACATCCATTACTTTCTAACACTTTCCCCACACCTATTCCTCCCACTACGCAACATATCACAACGGTCAATATGATTTCAACTATGGTACATCAATCTCTTGAATCATCTGATCCATGGATCGTACCCAGTCCTTTAGAACTTGATACACTAGGTGACACTATGCCACTTATTCCTACCGAGGCCGAATACAACGCCATTCAATCTTCATATCCTTCACCCAATGACCAACATATGTTAATGTCTAATTCCTATTCACTACCATCTTGGTTAGATTCCCTATCCTCCACTTTTGATTACATCCTATATATTTTTCCATCAAATGAATCCATTATGGAAATGATTAATATCGAGGAGGCACCATGGGATGACAACCACCATCGCTCATCCTTTCTTCCTAGTTTGGATGAAATTGAGAAATATATTTCATCTATCTTTCCAACCGATATTGTCAACAATCCCCAATTTTCGATACTCACTCAGGATACAATCTCCGAGAGAAATTTGGGAAACATATCTCAAACAATTAGTGTCAACATATCGACAAAAAAAGGTTTTGTGGAAAATAAAAACTAGGTGTGAACTGTTCAACTTGAGA
This sequence comes from Picea sitchensis, assembly GCA_010110895.2. Classification (NCBI taxonomy): domain Eukaryota; kingdom Viridiplantae; phylum Streptophyta; class Pinopsida; order Pinales; family Pinaceae; genus Picea; species Picea sitchensis. The sequence goes on along the minus strand of SNQJ01S0000916.1, from coordinate 387,011 downwards.
GGTTGAAACTTACACCGCCTTGTTTAAAGAATTTTGCAATATCTTCGCCTGGAGCTATGAAGAAATTCCAAGGATCGACCCTTCGATCATTATGCATGAAAACAAAACTTACTCTGGAGTTAAACCTCTAAGACAGAAACTTCGCCATGTTCATCCCAAGACAACTACGACAATCAAGGAAAAAGTAGAAAACTTATTGAAATCTAGTTTTATTTATCTTGTACGTCTGAGTGAATGGGTTTCCAACATTGTTCCGATCACCAAGAAACAAGGGACAATTTGTGTTTATGTTGACTATAGGGATCTAAATAAGGCTTGTCCAAAGGACAATTACCCTATGCCCTTCATCGATCAAATTATTGATAATTGCACCGGAAGCATCATTTTCTCTTTTATGGATGGCTTCTCCAGTTATAACCAAATCGATATTTTAACTGTTGATCAACACAAAACAACCTTCATCTACCCATGGGGGACTTTCGCATATCAAAAATTACCTTCTGGCCTTAAAAATGTTGGAGCCACTTTTCAGTGGGCTATGTCGTATGCTTTCCATGACATCAAACATATTGTTGAACCCTATCTCGATGACTTGCTAGCTCATTCGGCTCATCGACAATATCATATTGGTCATCTAAGAGCAATCTTTCTTAGATGTAGGCATTATAACATATGTTTGAACCCCCATAAATGCATTTTTTTCTTTGAATCGGGGAGACTCCTCAGCTTCATAGTGTCCAAATATGGGATTAGGGTGGATCCCTTAAAAGTCAAAGCTATTATTGCTTTACCTCCTCCCAACACTCTTACCCAATTTCAAAGTTTGCAAGGGAAGGAAAACTTTCTACGGCGTTTTATATGCAATTATGCCGAAATTGCCAAAGGATTCATGAGATGACTGCAAAAGGATGCCCCTTTTATTTGGGATGCAACTACTCAACACTCATTTGATGATATCAAACATGCTTTAACGAATACATTGTTGTTACATCCCCACAACTATGTGAGAGATTACATCCTTTATTTGGCTGCCTCTACTTCCACTATTTCCATGGTGTTAGTACAAGAGGATGATGACGACGCTAAACATGTGATCTATTATTTAAGTAAGAGTCTTTCAGTTCTTGAACTTCGTTATTCACATGTTGAAAATTTGGCTTTGGCGACAGTCATTGCTATCCAAAGGTTTCAACACTATATTTTACTTCGCACTACCGTGGTCATTGCTGACTCGAACCCCATGTATTGCATCTTAACTCGTTAAGTACTTGGGGACAAATATTCAAAATGGATCGTCATTCTCCAAGAATTTGATCTTGAGTTTTCCAAATCCAATGCAAAGAAACTGTTGGTTTCTATCGAATTAATTTTCAATCTTCCCCATGTTGATGAGGACATTGAGCCCAGTGATTCCCTTCTAGATGAGTCAATATTCCTCGTTAGTATGCATGATCTATGGTATGGAGACATTCTTCTATATGTCCAGACCCAACGCTTCCAGCCATTTATTTCACGTGACGAGTTATGTTGCATTAGACACCATTCAAAGTACTACCTTATCGTTGGTGACACTTTGTATCGCCGAGGTATTAACATTGTTCTACAACATTGCTTAATCCATGAAGAGATTGAGCGAGTTTTAAATGATTGTCACCTTGGAGCTTGTGGAAATCATCTTTCTGGAATGGCTACAGCCCAAAAAATATTATGTGCCAGTTATTTTTGGCCTTCCATATTCAAAGACTACATTGAGGTTGTTAAAAAATACCCACCCTATCAAATATTTTAGAAGAAATCACGTACCCACCCAGCTCCACTCCATCCAATTGTTGCCATTAGCCCCTTTGCAAAATGGGGTATTGATTTCATGCAATGTAATCCTACCTCAACTAGGGGGGCATGGTTATATTATTGTCGCAGTTGATTATTTCACTAAATGGGCTAAGGTTATGCCTACATTTCTTAACGATGGTCGAACTGCAGAACTTTTCATGTTCAATCACATCATCGCTCGCTTCGAAGTCCCGCAAGCTATTGTAACCGATCATGGATCCCATTTCCAAAACCAGATGATGGGTCAATTACGCACCAAGTTGGGTTTTCGTCATGTAAATTTATCCCCTTACTATCCTTAGGCCAATGGACAAGTTGAAGCCATCAACAAAGTCCTGAAGACCATGCTTCAAAGCATGGTGGGGGTGAACAAAACCTCTTGGAATTTGCAACTCTTCTCAGCACTGTGGGCTTATCGGACTTCAATTAAACCTGCCATTGGATTTACACCCTTCCAGTTGGTATATGGGTTGGAAGCAGTGTTACCAATTCAATGTGAGATTCCACCCTTGAAACTCACCTTAGAGATCCTAACCCACACTTCTATCGAAGAAGAACATTTTTTGTATCTAACGAAGTTGGATGAAACCTATCGTGATGTTGCTCTCATTAATGAGACATATCAAAAACGTATCAAGACTCAATACGATAAGTTTGTTCAACCTCATGCTTTCGCAGAAGGAAATTGGGTCCTCGTCTATGACCAAGATCATGACAAACTTGGTGCATGTAAGTTAGAACCTATGTGGCATGGGCCATACATTGTGAAGCGTGTGCTACAGAGAGGCACCTACGAGTTAGTGGATTACGATGGATTATCTCTATGTGAGCCCCAAAATGGATTTTACCTGAAAAATTACTATGCATAGAATATCTCGCATGTGTGCTTTGTACATTATTGCACTATATTTTTTTGGTTTGGTGTGTCTTTACTTTTGCGTGCGCGAGTTTTTCCCCATTTTTTAAGCTACTTATCCTTTGCTTTGTGCTTGAATGCATAGATGACAACATCCTTTCCTATTTATTTCGGATTTGTGGATGGCGCTGGTTGACATACCTAGAACATAGCTTCTGCAGCTTGGGTCATCTACCACTCTAGCGAGTTAGTGAGTTCAGGAGGAATTTTCCTCGGATATGCAACCAATAACATTGCAGAATATCATATCATAATTGGACTTTTAACCGAACATTCTTATTTAGGTATATCTCAATTGATTATCAACATTGATTCTTAACACGTGGTTCGTCAACTTAATCCTGAATACAATTTCCATAATCCAGTTTTGCTACGTCTCTATCTAAGGGTTCATCGTCTCAAGAGATATTTTGACTTCTTAGAATATAGACATATATCGAGAGAAGTTAATACGAATAAAGATTCCTTAGCAAATTATATGTTGGATTGGCACATTGCACATAGATAAGCATTGATAACATAAAGCATGTAAATTAAAACATCACATCAGTTAAAAACATAAGTATCCATGGAAAAACTCATATATGTATGTTTGTATATAAAGTAGCAAAAATGTGTCAAAATACATCATCCAAAAAAGTACATAGCAGGGAAAAAATGTGGGCCATTATGCCCATGACATCATCATAAAATACTACTATGACAGAAGACTCTACTCGTCTTCATGCACTACATTGTGCTCAACATAGCACACAATCACTTTGGCCTTTCGACACTCTGACTGTGTACCTCTGAAGGTGAAAAGGTACATCTTGTGTCCTCATAGAGGGAACACCCATGGTCAATCCATAGAGGTTCCTCTCCTCATCATAGAGTCCTCCTACTTTGACACGAGCCTCCGTTGTTGCCTGAACATCACCACGATGTCTGAATGCTGACATCCCCGCCGGATGTGACNTCTCATTTTACCGAACGCATCCCATTGCGCCCCTTCAATGAGCACTAAGTCTGCACTGCCCCTAAAATCAACCCCAACATAAGGGTAATCCTCTATCACCACAATATGCCTTCTCCACCATGTGAAGAAGTCAGCAGTAAAACGAACGGTTGAGGGCTCATTCCCCAACCGAGGCGAGAGTCTTGTCCATCTCTCCATATGGGGCTCAGATACAAGGCATGCTATCCATGCAACCTATGGATGCATCTGTGGTACTCGCTCTAAAAAGAATGACACCAGGAATGATCCATATCCAAATTTATTATGCCTACTCATTCTGCACTCATAGATTTTCTCTTTGATATTTCTTAAGAACCCTTCACACCAATTAAAGATATTGGGTTCAAGACATTGAACAGCATACGTTATCTGCAATTTGGAAGCAAGATAGGAAATGGTGCTTCCCGCCAGTTTAGTGATGGAAAAAATAATAGATCGAAGAGGAGGATCCCTCACATCTTTGATGAAAATTATTTCCCCTACTAAGCTTGATCTCGGCACACAATATTGTGCAACGTATGCATATGTTGGCAATGGCATAGACTAGTGTCCAGATAAAATGATAGGTGATCCCCTCTTTGAGAGCCCTGTCAGGAAGTACACATCTTCGATGTCGATCGTAAGCATATGAGATCCCACTCAAAATGCCTACTCATCACTGTCCCATAGTGCAATCAAATAATCGAGCAAAACAAGCTCGGGGACTTCCTTCCTCATGTTTTGTAGCTTGAAATATTTCAACAAACCGCAGTTCCTAAGAGTTTCCCTCACTTGAGGGTCTTGTAAAGAGGCCATAGCGTCAAACGTATGCTCTCTTTCTTTCAATTCAATCATTTTGGCCAATGAAAACCTGCAAATCCACATGAAATCACATTAGCCAAGTTTTCAAAAAGGGAAATTGCTTTTTCATAGCTCAAAAAAACTAAAACAATAATATTTTTTGCTCCCAGCGTGCCCTAAAGACAAAAATAGAGCGCTATCACTCCCCTAAATGGACTACCAGGGTACTA
>SNQJ01S0000916.1:344142-382185 GCA_010110895.2 Picea sitchensis | reverse complement strand
AAGGGAGCATCGATCTTGTTCGACGCTTTGGGGCTTTCTAGAGAGCCAAAAGTCATGAAATAAGAACTAAAAAGGAAAAAGAAAGCATGCAAAGTGATGAGAGGGATCAGGCTAATAACATGATCCTAATGAAACTAAAAATGATCTCATGTATCTCACACAATCGACGCCAGAAGAATCACTCTGAAAGAGGGAAAACTCAAGAGAAAAGGGAAAATTGCAAAGTGAAAGGTGAAAATGAATTGGTTTTTACCCTAACTGACTTTTTACCATTTCTAGATTAAAGTCATTTAAACCCTCTTCACATTAATAATGTTTATTTTTTGAGTTTTTTCCAATTATCATTGATTTTAAAAGGAATTGCTGACGTTTTTTCCCAACATGATTTGTTTACGTAGGTATATACAGAGTAGAATTTTTGGATGACCTTATAACTCTATTGAGAAAACTTCATCGTACTTCGAGATCATTAAAATATGAAGAGTCGTCTGTTGGGCGGTAGCTTACCCCTTTTTCGGTCCTAGCAGAATAACTATGAAAAAGGAACACTCTATTCAATCTCAGCTAGAAGAGTTCTCCATCGTATTATTTTATACTATTTTGGACCTCGGAGACTAAAATTACGAAAGAGGACACCCTTGGAGTTTTTTTTTTAAGTTATTTTCAAACTCCCTAAAGATGTGTTGGAGACACTTCACACACACCTACGATTTATTTTTCCTAAGGTTTTCCCTATGTTAATTAGTCATTATTCAGTCTCCTATAGTTTAGAGAGAATATTCGTCTGGTAGAATATTCTCTTTAGTTCACACTTCAGTTTGATTAGTTGAGTGGAGTCTATATGCCACATTGGGATCATCACCAGCTAATGCGCATTGTCCTTGGTATTATCATGAGACTAGCGCATTACTCACGATTCCCTGATCTCCCTCACTTCACTATGTTTCAGTAAATTAACTGAAGACTGAGAGACTAGTTAACTCAGACTAGGTGGTAGTTTAGTCCCATAACTGCCTAAGAGACTAGACTAGGTGGCAGTTTACTCCCGTAATTGTTGGTGTGTGTCTATATTACTCTAGACCACCACTATGGTGCATTTGCTTCTCCTCCAATGTGCATTAGTTGAGTCATACAAAATATATCATGTGTAAATTATCATTCATTCATTTGGTTAATGAGAATTCTTCCATTCTTTCTCTCCTACTTCTCTTTTCTCATATTTTCTCTGTAAATTGTGTATGTCATTTTCTAGCTAGATATATTTTGTGCAGATTCAATACATTTACATGGTATCAAAGCCGACGGACTGCTATAGAAAAGGCACAACAAATTTTTTTTGCAGGTACCGAAGATTGAAGACAACAGAAAAATGGAATTTCCAAAAGAATGCATTCTTACATCGTACAATTTCTTTGCATGGAAGGAGAAGATGATAATGCATCTTCGAGGAGGAGGATTATACAGGTTAACCATGAACACAGAGACAAAACCCACATCATCCATAGAAAAATCCAAGTATCTAAATCGAATGGATGAAGCATTTGGAACTGTTTGCAATGTCATTTCTCCTGAACTCCTCTTTCACATATCCTCCTGTAAAACCCCCAATGAAGCCTGGACCACCATGGAAGGGATTTTTGGAAAATAGGACGAGATGAGGGGACACATTTTCGAGGTGGAATTGCTCACTTTGAATCCAAAAACCCTCGACAATATCCAAGATTTCTTTACCAGATATAAGGATTTGTTGTCGCAACTCAAGGCTTGCGGGGTTGATAAATCTAAGGAGGAGAAACAAATGGTTCTTACTATTCTCTCCAAACTTGGTCTGGAATACTCATTGTTTGTATCTACATTTCATTCATCTAGGCTCACCCCTGGATCCACCTGGACGATGCCCTCTCTTGAGGCCTTTATCGAGTCTCTAACACAAGAGCATAACAAGCTCATTAATATGGGAAAAATCAAAGGCCCAAGGGTGCATGCACTTACTGTGTAAGATGGTAGCAGTCATCAATATCATAAATCTAAAGACAAAGACAAAAGGAAAGCACATGCAAATCCAAAGAAGGGTACTCAAAACCCTTCAACAATGCCTCGGGATCCAAAGGTGGGAACGGAAGAAAAGGGGAGAAATGCACTTATTGCCATAAAGGATTCCATCCAGAATCCGCATGTATGCAGAAACAGATATATCAAATGGCCCAAATACTTCAACAAAAAAACCTTGGAGATCGCATCCTCGAGGGTGCCAAGAAGAAGAATCAAGAAGATCAAAATCTCACAAAAGACAATTCTAGCCATGCTTTGATTGCCATCAACTCCTCTCCCGATTCTTGGATCATAGATTCAGGGGAATAACACCACATGGTAGCCACAAAAGAAGTATATTCTTCATTGGATGCATGCAAATGTCCTCTTATTCTGATGGGGTACAACTCTCCAGTCAAGGTCACCGACAAAGGAAGAATTGAACTCACAAACGGAAGCTTCGAGAATGTGCTACACATTCCCAAACTTTCCATCAATCTTCTCTTAGTGTATCAGATGACAAACTCTGGAACCGGAAAGAGAGTCATATTCACACCTGATTTTATGGATATCTATGACATGCAAACCAATTCCAGGGTTGCTACCAATGAGGTAAATCATCAATCCAGACTCTACACATTTTCTTAATTTATTGAACCAGATTTTGCATTACTGCTTACCCATGCTGATGAAAAGAGTAGGATATGGCATGAAAGGTTCAGGCATTTAAATTTCAGATATATGCAACAACTTAGCAAGCAGGGAATGGTTGATGTTCTACCTGACATCTACTTCTCCAAAGGAATTTGTGAGGGATGTGTTCTTGGAAAACACCCTCAAGAGAAATTCGACAAAGGAAAGACTCAGAAGGCTTCCTTTCCTTTAGATCTGATCCATAGTGACCTCATGGGACCTTTTCCACATCCATCAATCAGAAAAGAAAGGTACGTGCTCATTTTTTTTGATGATTTATCACGCTTCACATGGATTTTCTTTCTCGGGAAAAAATCATAGGTCTTTCAACACCTCAAAGATTTCAAAGCCCTTGTCGAGACATAGTCAGGAAAGAAAATAAAATTTCTTCAAACAGATAATGGAGGAGAGTATGTCAACCATGAGATACATAATCTTTGTCATGAGGTCGGGATTCAGTTGCAGCACACAGTTCCTTATACTCCATAGAAAAATGGAGTTGCTAAGTAGAAAAATATATCTCTAAAAGAGATGTCATCTTTCATGCTACATGCAAAGTCACTTCCACAGAGATTATGGGTTGAAGCACTTAATTGTGCAACCTACATCGAAAATAGATCTCCCCATAAATCTATCAAGGATAAGACCCCCTACAGGCTTGGCATGCCCTCAAACCATAAGTGACCCACTTTCGTATTTTTGGTTCGCTTGCATGGGCCAGGATTCCCTCTAAGAAGAGGAAGGCACTTGATCCATAGAGAATAGAGTGTTTTTTTGTTGGATACCCCGATGGTTTGAATGGCTACAGACTCATTGATCTTTCCTCAGACCGGCTCATCATTGAGTGAAGTGTCCAGTTCGAGGAAAGTGTCTCGCATGTACCTCAACAACCGCATGTAGACACTTTTGTTCTTCCACCTGTCAGAGATGATGAGCATGCACATGTCGACTCCTCGTCAGATGAGAATTCTGATTCATAGGATTCAGATGATCTAGACACAGAGTCAATTTAGTTAGATGCACAGTCAGTGCATGCAGATGCAGATGCATAGCCAGAGTAGAGGCCCAAGTGGGCCAATACTACTCTTCAGAATGCAGGAGATCTTGTTGGAGATCTAGTTGATACTATGAGGACTCAATATGATTTCGAAGAGCCTCCTCTTGCACTCACTTCCACTGAACCAATGCCACCCAGACATATTTTCTTGGTTCAGTATTCATATCCACAGTTCTATGGTGAAGCTGTTGGAAATCCCTTTTGTGAATCTTCCATGCAGGAGGAGTACAACTCCCTCCTCGAGAACCAGACTTGGGATCTGGTTCCCCTTCCTTCAGGAAGGAAACTTTCCAGGTGCAGATGGGTCTACAGGACCAAGAGCACGGCATATGGACAGGTTAGAAGATACAAAGATAGGCTAGTTTCCAAAGACTTTCAGTAGGTGCACGGAATTGACTATGATGAGACCTTCGCTCCAGTAGCGAAGATGGATTCCATATGTTTGGAACTTGCCATTGTGGCAGCCAAAGGATGGGAAGTCCATCAGATGGATGTGAAGAATGAATTTCTCCACGAAGATCTCTCTAAGGAGATCTATATGGAGCAGCCCCAAGGATTTATGCAGTATTCATCTTGGGTCTATCGACTTGAGAATTCTCTTTATGGCCTCAAGTAGGCCCTGAGGGCATGGTATGCCAAGATGGACTCCTAGTTGTTGTCACAAAACTTTGTATGTTGTAAGTCAGACCAGATGTTTACATGCTCAGGACGAGTGATTCACTTCTACTCCTAGTTCTGTATGTTGATGATTTGTTGATCACAGGTTGCTCGACTTTAGCGATTGTTTTAGTTAAGAGGATTCTACATGACAGGTTCTTGATGACGAACATGGGTCCCCTACATTTCTTCCTTAGACTCAAGATCATTCACGATGCATCGGGCATAAAATTGTCTTAGGCCAAGTATGCACGAGATCTCCTTAAGATATTTCATATGACAGATTGCAAATCTGCCCCGACTCCTTTCCTATCAGGAGTTAGACTTTAGGATTGCGGGGACACTCCACTGGTTAATAGTACACTGTGCAGACAACTAGTGGGGAGCTTGTTGTATCTCACACACTTCAGACTAGACCTCTCCTATGTAGTTGGAGCAATCTCCAAGTTCATACAGGAGTCGCATAAGTTGTAATGGAAGGCGGCGAAGCATATCCTTCGATACGTATAGGGCACCATCACCTTTGGGATTCAAAAAGTAGAATACTCTACATTGGACGTCATCGGGTTCATTAATTCTGATTGGGATGGCGATAGCATTGATCGCAAGTCCACATATGTTTACTCACTCAGTCTTGGTTTCGGGCCTATCTGTTGGTCGATCAAGAAGCAGGATGTTATTGCTCTATCTTCAGCCGAGGCAGAGTACAGAGGGGTAGTTAACATAACCATTCAGGCTATGTGGCTACAACATTTTCTCATTGAGTTTGGAATTGAGTTTCATCAATTGGTCATCATCTGGTGTGACAACTAGAGCACTCTGAAGTTCTGCAGAGATCCAGTTCAAAGGCAGCGGATGAAGCACATCAATATCCACATGCACTACATCCGAGACTTAGTACACGAGGGGATCATCAACCTGCAGTTATGGCCTTCAGTCGAATAGACTGTAGACATCTTCACCAATACCTTCATTGAGCAGAAGTTCCATTCTCTGCGTAGTCATCTTGGAGTGAAGGACACAATTGCCTAGCAACTGTCAGTTATTCTTTTGACATACATTATACTTTGAGGGGGGGGTTCCCATGAGGTTTTTCCTCTTTCCTCATTTATTTCAGTGTATCTTTGGTATTTTGGTACCCAACATGGCCTCATTATCGGGACCCATTCTTTATTTTCACCATAGTAATGTTGAGGGGGGGTGTTGGAGATACTTCACACACAGTTAGGATTTTTTTTTCCTAAGGTTTTCCCTATGTTTATTAGTCATTATTAAGTATTCTATAGTTTAGGGAGAATATTCTCTTCAGTTTGATCAGTTGAGTGGAGTCTATATGCCACATTTGGATCATCACCATCTAATGCACATTGCCCTTGGGATTATCACCAGACTAGCGCATTACTCATGATTCCCTAATCTCCTCCTCACTTCACTCTATTTCGGTCAGTTAATTGAAGATTGAGAAACTAGTTAACTCAGACTAGGTGGAAGTTCACTCCCATAACTTCCTGAGATACTAGACTAGGTGGAAGTTTACTCCCATAACTGTTGGTGTGTGTTCATATCACTCTACACCACCACTATGGCGCATTGTCTTTTCCTCCAGTGTGCATTAGTTGAGTTATATATAGTATATCATGTGTAAATTATCATTCATTCATTTGGTTAATGAGAATTCTTCCATTCTTTCTCTCCTGCTTCTCTTTTCTCATATTTTCTCTGTAAATTGTGTATGTCATTTTCTAGCTAGATCTATTATGTGTAGGTTCAACACATTTACAGCATGAAAAACAACCGAGTTTTCCTTCTCTCAACTCACAAAACTACACATTGAAGGGCCCATCTAGGAACGAGCCCTTACTTATTCTAGTTCGTTAAATGAAGGAAGAGGAGCTTACCGAACATGAGTTATATCGAGCATGCGTTACCCTCCTCGAGCTCATTAAACGAAAAAGAGGTTAGCATCTATCTAGATGGGGGGGGGATTGAAAGAAGTGGGTCGAGTTTCTTGAGATATTTAAGTTAGCTCTTATGGTCGCCCTTGAACACAACACTTGTTTTCACCTCACCATAAACTTGGATAATCCATTTGTATCTACACTGAACCAACCATATGAGTCTTTCTACTCCTTTGGCCCATCCAAAGAATGCACCAACACTTGCCGCATTATGTTTTGGTCCACTCTGATTCTATGTTGCCAAGTCTTATGTCGTGCCTCAGTTTTCAAGGGAAGTATTCACCTCAAAAGTCAGCCATCTACAATATTACTAGTTCCCATACCCCTGTCAGTCTATTTTTATCTACTATATCTTATCACTTTCCTGTGACAAGTTTTGTGTCAATTGATGAGGGATACATCAATGCCCTCCCTCCTTTGACAAGTCTTTTAATGTCAACTTCAACAAATTATCTAGAAAATAGACTAAGGAACACATCAGTACCTTGGCACCTGCGTGCCTCAATGGCAGGCTTCCTCGCATTCAGTAGTGGGTATACATCAATGATCCTTGTCCAATTGATTCCACGAATGTTTGACTTCAGCTCATTATTCACATTCATTGGATTATACTTTAAAGTACCTTGAGAGTCATCAACATCAATGGTGATTTCTCTTGCACTTGTTAACGGTATACCTCAATGACCGGTAATCAAGTGGTTTTTGCCATGTTCGACATTAAATCATCTATTCACATGGACAAACTCGTACTATTATAGGATTAGGAGGAAGACCCTGGGTTGGGTATTCATCTCCATATACACTCTACCTAGGTTGTGATGGAGATTATTTGACCGATATACATGTTTTAACATAGATCCACTTTGTATTAGTCTGTGGCTATGTTCTTATCACATCGTAGTTCCACTGTGTATTCTTACATGGCTATGATCAAGTCAGGTCATAGAGGGATGGATCCACATTGTATCTTTGGTAGCCATCTCCTTAGTCAATATTACCATGGATCCATAGTGTATTTATTGGTGGTCGTTCTTTGAGTCACTTGTATTCCAAGCATAGGTATGCATGCCTTGGGGATAGAACACATATTAACATTGTTTGATGGTAGTCAGCAGCTTCTACTAGGTTTTCCAACTCCATACCCTTGCTTCAAATAATCTACAAAGTGTTTCAGCCATCAACATTCCTCCTCTGACTTCACACTTTGGGGGGAAATTGGTTACACATCAAAATTCCTCACTTCGACAATGTCACACTTTCATTGTCGCAAGTGTCGTAAGTGTCACAAGTATTTCACTTTTATTATCATAAGTGTTGTAAGTGTTGCATTCACTTTTCCTAATTGTCGCATCTCAAACGACACTGTAAAAACACTTGCTACATCCCCTAAAACATGTTAGAGGAAGAAGCCCCATCATTTGACAATCGAAACAAGTATTTTACCTAGGTAATTACTCATCTTGGTGACATTTTGGAAGATCAACGCTCCCCTGCTCATACATAGAGAGTGCTAGTGCTCCTTGTCCATATTAAGGGGGCGCTACAACGTTCTGTTTTCCACTTTAAGAGAGTGTTGGGTTGGTTGAGGGAATCTTGGAGGAAATCCCACTTTCCTCTAAAGACAGTTATGGATGGGTTGGGTTAGTTTGGCTCGAATCTGACTCCAGGGTTGCATTTAAGGAAGATATCACAACTAATGGAGCCATATCCTCAACCAATTTCAAATATACTCAAGGTGTTTGAGCCTCTCAAAGCCTATAAATGGAGGCATTTCTATGGTGAAAAGGAGGAAAAATCAACAAAGCATTGTTATTTTGATTGTGGACCTTTTGAGCAAGGGTTGGACGAGGAGGACTTGGAGAGGTTGTTGCAACACCATCTGAAGATTGTGATTTTTCCTTTCTAAGTTCTCATTAATATACTTGGCCTATTTCCTTCAAGTGTGTGTTTACATGTGCTTGTCTATGGTTGTCTTAATCTGCATAGATAAATTGATTTTGTCTAATCCATTAGAGTAGGAGATAGTCATTTGTTTCTTGTTGTCCATTGTGGGTACTGATTGGAGCATCTTGGACAAACGTCATAAATGAGGTACATAATGTTTCCCCTCCTTCTCTCTTTTTCGATGGACAAAATGAATCTATAGGAATGGTAGTGTCCAAATGTAATTTTTTGTCTTGGTATAGGGGTCTATAATCCAAGGGAAAGTTCACTTGTCCGCAGGGGAATATTTTTGTAATAGTAGTGTTCACAGTAGTATACCTATTGAATAGATCTCCAACTATGGTGGTGAATTAGAAGACTCCATAGGAAGCATGGTCTCGGAGGAAGCCTAGAGTCGGTCATCTTAAGGTCTTTGGTTCTAGTGCTTAAGCTTGGATTCTAGATGACAAGAGAACAAAGTTAGACCCAAAGAGCAAGAAACTAATGATCATAGGGTATAACGATAGTCATAAAGCCTATAGATTAGTTGATGTTAACACCAACCAATTGAGATTTATCAAAGATGTCATAGTTGTTGAGGAAGATAGACCTTTCCAAACTTCTTTAGAGATCAAAATCCTAGAACAAAATCCTATTGAGGTTAAAAATTAAGGTATCAAGCTTCAAGTATATCCATTTGAAAGGGGGTAGGATCTTAGTGTGTAAGTTTTCACAATTAGTCATAATGTGTTAAACATTTTGGAAATAAATTGTGTGTATGGGGGAGGATTTTGAGCATGAGGAGCTTCTGGGATCTGATCATGGTGATATCTTTGATAAGAAAGATGCAAATAAAATACCAATGTGGTGGCACAACACCATTGGAGACATTCAGGCAAATGAAATGATGAAGGGATGATCATTGAGAACCCAAAGAAAGAAACCTAATATAGTCAACTTTTCTCTAATGGCCAATGTTCAAGAAGCATATGAGCCACAGGTGTTTGAGGAGGAAAATGGGAGACCTCAACGGGTGAAGGCCATGGCAGCCAAACATGACATTTTGATTAAAAATAAGACTTTGAATCTCACAGCTCTTCCACCAAGGAAGAAACCCATTGGTTGCTAATGGGTGCACAAGGTCAAGTACAAGGAAAATGGTACAATTGGCAAGTACAAGGCACAGTTGGTTGCAAAGGGGTTCTCTCGATGAGAGGGCATTTCTATGAGGAGACCTTTACACCTACAACAAATATGAGCACCATCTAATTAGTTCTAGACATGGCAACACAATTTGGCTAGAAGGTCCATTAGGTGGACATGAAGAGTGTCTTCCTCAATGGAGATTTGGAGAAATAGGTCTACATGTATCAACCATAAGGATTTCAAGTTCTAGGGAAGGAGCATATTGTTTGCAAACTTAAAAAGTCTCTATATGGCATGATTCAAGCACCTTTGGCATGGCACATTAAGATTGACAGGTTCTTCGATGAACAAGGGTTCCAATAGAGTCCTTCATATTCCAATGTATACATCAAAATCATTGGTAATGATATCATTATACTGATCATTTCTGTAGATGACATCATTATTACAGGCAGTGAGGCAAGTGATATTGAACAAGCCAAATCTAATATGAGTAAAGCTTTTAACATGACTGATCTAGGCCTCCTACATTATGTTCAAGATGTAGAAGTTTGGCAAATAAGTAGGAGCATTTTTGTCTTACAAACAAAACATACCATGAGTTTGCTTGACATGTTTAGGATGACATATTGCAAAATCTCATCTACACCTATGAAGAAAGGGCTAAAGATTTCAACCAATACCGACTCTAAGGTAGTTAATGAGTCAATCTACACACAACTAGTAGGGCGATTGATATATCTTACAATCACTAGGCCTGATTTGAGTTACATTGTGAGATTCATTTCTAGATTTATGACAAAGTCGAAGGTAGAGAATTTGATTGTAGCAAAGAGAGTGTTAAAATATGTGAAAGGAACACTTGTCTTTGGCTAGTAGAAGTAAAGAGCCTAGAATGTGTGGGTTTACAAATTTAGATTGGGTGGGTTGTGTGGGTGATAAAAAATCAACATCTGGGTATGTTTTCATCCTATCACAATTACAATCACATGTACCAACAAGAAGTAGCATGTAATCACCATTTCATATATAGAAGTAGAATATTGAGGAGAAATTAAAGGAGCATATGAGGCAATTTAGCTCTGGACGATGCTTTCAGACATGAAGATGCAATAGACAAAGCCAACACATGTACTCAATGACAATCAAGGGGTACTTAAACTAGCCAAGAATGCAGTCTTCCATGAGTGTACCAATCAAGTTGAGATATATTTCCACTTCATCAGACAACTTGTAGAGGATAGATCTAATGAGTTGCAGTATTGTCCCACAAAGGACAAACTACAAACATTTTCACCAAGCCTTTGGGTCCTAAAAATATATATATAAATTTTTGGGATAATCTTGGTGTAGTTAGTAGATTGAACATCAAGGGAGGGTATTAAAGTAAATATTAGATTACAATGGTCAATTAGATATTAGACATAGGCATTAATAAAGTCACTTGGACTTGAGGTTATTTTATGCTTTCATGTTTTTTTTTTACTTTAGTGGGATTTCTGGTCTATCCCACATTCATAAAGTGGATTGACTCAACTCGATTGCAACTCTTTATAAGAAATCATTTGCTTTCTCATTATCAATGCAATCTTGGTTCTCCTTAGCATTCATGTTATCATTATACTAACTTCACAAAAACCTTTATTGTGGAGTGTTATGCCTCGAGATGGGACATTGATGCAATTTTAATGCAAGAAGGAATCCCACTTGCTTTTGAAAGATGCCAGCTTAAATGAACTTCCTTAGACCCATTTATGAGAAATAAATGTTTCTCATACTAAATACAATTAAGAAATGGTGCCTTTACCTAATAGGAAGACACTTCAAGGTAAAAGAAAATCATGATAGTCTAAAATACTCTTGGAACAAAGATTGTCTTCATAAGAGAAACGAAAATGGGTTACAAAGATTCTAGGTTATGACTTTGAAATTATCTACAAAAGAGAGAAACAAAATGTGGTCGTAAATATACTTTCAAGGAAAGAAGAAAACATTGAGGCCTTACTTTATGTTATTTCCATTCTACAATTTCACTAGGTGGAAGAGGTAAGGGCAAATTGGGAGTAGAACTAGAAGGCATCAAATCTCATTTTACAACTACAATAGAACTCTAGTGCATTATATAAATTTATGTGGGTGAATGATTCACTTTGGTATAAATATCGATTATACTTATGTAAGAATTCCCAACTTGAACAAAAAATCTCCTTTTGGAACTACACACCTCTTTTTTGGGGGACACTCGAGATTTATGAAAACTTACAACATAATCAAGAAGGATTTTTTTGGGAAGGTCTTAAAACCGACATTCTAAATTTTGTGGGAAAATGTTTTGTTTGTTAATAAAACAAAGGAGAGACAATCAAGATCGCAAATCTTCTAGAACCATTATTCATACCAAGTCAGTGTTGGTGAGAGATCTCAATGGATTTTACTACAGGTCGATCAAAGTATAAAGGAAAGAATGCCATCATGGTGGTAGTGGATCAACTCATAAAATCATGCCCACTTTTTCTCTCTTTCTCGTCCTTTTAAAGTAAGTATTTTAATTGCAGCATTCATGGAAATAGTTAACAACTTACCTGGAAACCTTAAGATTATTGTAAGCAACAAAGATCCAGTTTTCATGGGCTATTTTTGGACTAACATATTTTCTTGTTTGGGTACTCAATTGGCTCATAGATCATCTTACCATCCTCAATATAATAGACAAACTAAGATTGTGAATAATTGTTTAGGAGGTTATCTCTATTGCTTTGTGTTTAATAAATAAACACAATGGGTCAAGTGGTTACCCTTAGTAAAATTGTGGTACAACACTTCCTTCCACACTTCATCCAAAATGTTCCCATATATGGTACTCTATGGGTATCATCTTCAATTAGTCACATCACCCTTCACAGGGAAAACTAAGGTTCAAGTAGTGAAGGATCACATAGAACATCAACAAGAGGTTCTCCAATTATTGAAGGAGAACTTAGTTATAGCACAAAACATGATAAAATAACAATTTGATCAACGTTACAGTGAACTTTGAAGTGAGTTATTGGGTATTTATGACATTGCAACCATATAAAACAATGTCCCTCGAGAAACAAAAGAAGGACAGTAAATTAGCACCCAAGTCCTATGGTCCTTGTAAGATGTTGTAGAGGATCGACAATTTGGCTTACAAATTGGAGTTGGGCTCTATCATTATGTCTTCATGTGGTCTTCCATGTTTCTTGTTTAAAGAAGGAAATCGACAACAATATCCCAATTCATACTATTTTTCTAGAGATTGATTAATAAGAGAAATCACACTAGAACTAGAAATAATCCTTGAAAAATGGATCGATCAACTACGAAATTGAGCCTCAAAAAACGGAAGAGCCTACCAATAAAATATGGAACATGGGAAGATTAGTTCTTCATGTAGAAACATCCACAACTAATCAAGTGTTCAGGATGACACTTGTTTGAAGGGTAGGGGCATGTTAAGCCCTAGATATTGAGATATTACATTTCTATCGTTATATTAGTGTTGTCATTATTGGTCGGCTAGGCTCTTTAATGGTTGGTCAAGCCCCTTAATTGTAAGTGTACCCTTTGTCTCCTATATGCACCAAGGAGACATATTTTTAGAGATAATCTCATCCTATGCATTTGTAATATTGTAAAAGGAGGTTTCCCCTGGGAGAGGCTTCCCATTCATTTGGTCTCTTTCATTCTCAAGGTGTCAAGTTATTTCTTTCTAATTTTATGTTATTTGGGATATTTGGTACATAACAAGGAGTCAAAGGTAGAATAGGTAGGCGAGAAGGAGAACCACACAATTGGCCATAGATGACATTGAAGAGATCATATTGTTACTATTATTATAATTATTATTATCATTTGATGCAAGCAATAAAATAGGTAGAGGTCAAGAAAAAGGTGATAATACATAGGTTGCATTAACCACGGGGATGCAACGATTGTGTGATCATTGAGATGTTATTTATAGGAGCATTATTATTGACCAATAACTTATGGATTACTTTCTTATCAAATGTGGATTAGAGAATACATGTTTCAACAATCATTCATTTTTTGTACCAATAACTTGGGAACATATTGAGATTTATTAGAGATAAAGCATGTATGAGGATTGCCAAAAATGTTTTGGTGATGAAAATATATGATGTGAAGGAAAAGGAGTGCAAGGGGTTCATTGATTAAACTATTACCCAATATGGCCATTGTATGTTTCTCTATTTTCCATACATTTCCATAGTCACGATTTGCTTTACAAGGAACAAGTATTCTTCCACTTTTTAAATTTAGTGAATAGTAAACAATTACTAATTATAATTGCAGTGGGTCATTTAATCAACAAATTTGGCTTGGGATATAGTTTTTTCTTTGCAAAAGTAGGCAATGTTTCAAACTTCACACATATGATTGTTAGTGGCCACTAGTCCATGAGAATATTTTTTTCATATTGTAATGAATCAACAACCATGAATCCTTTCAAGTTAATCGTTGGTGGCCACTAGCGCACAAGAATAAGTTTTTCATATTGCAATGAATCAATAACCATGAATCCTTTCAAATTTGAATTGTTGACAACATAATTCAAATTCCTAGGAAAATAATCTTCTAGCCATAGGCCTATATGATCTATCTACGGTGGGATATGCAAGGCCTATTACAAGGGTCTATACTGACATATTCTTACACCTCGATACTTTGTTAAACCTACCTTACTTTGTTTGGAGAAATTCCCTTTCAAAACTTACATACGTATCCAAATTTGATCATGGACGAGGAAGGCCTAAATTCTAGAGGTGTTGGCATTGTATGTAAACCCTCCCTCCAATATTCATGTAAATCTATAAGCATATTTCAGCGTTTTTTAGTGGGTGAGACATATTATTAGTCTATTGGAACCAAACAAACTAATTACTTCAATACATGCAAACATAAAATACAATTTTTCAACAAATATAGAAGACACCTTAAAGAAATCTTTCTAGAGGAATGATACAACACTTAATATTAAGAAGTCTAAATGAACTGGGTGTATCCATGGGATCCCCACCCACCTAGTTTCAATGAGTTGTTTTTTTTACCAAAGAAAAGAGCCACAATTATTGTATTCTAGTACAAAACGAAAAACACATTCTTTATGTGATTGTAGCACAATACATAATATCCATATCCCAACAAAAATATGACTCTCATCTCCATATGTTCTATAGTGTCACCATATTTTCATATCACAAAAACCTATAGCCTTCAAAATGTATGACCTCATAATTGACTTGACACTGAATGTCAATAATGTTGCATCAAAAGTCCCATATTTAAACATTACAACTTGTTGATATAAAAGACTCTTTTAAGGTCTTTAAGATAACATTGCGAGGATAAATCCACTTGTGTTTTTAAAGAGGTGGCACTCCTCTGTGTTTGAATAAAATACAAGAATATAAAAAGTTCCTAAGAGAGGACCGGGATTATTCTTGAAACAAATATTCACATGCAGAGAATACCCAAGAAATTAAGGACCGGGCATCTCCCATAAAATAAATATTCACACTATAATACAAGATTATAAACCAAGAGAATAGACAGTTTCACACAATGACATTTCCAGTATAGTATAATAAAAGTAGAATGCATCATTTAGTAGAAGGGAAATATAAGGACCACATATGGCAGAGAAATTTAAATGATCATTCAATTAGAACCAAAAAAAAATCGATAGATACACATTTGAAATCTCACGCTTAAAATTAAAAGTCTGAGAAATCGCTAATGTAATGTCCCAGATAGTTCTCTAGGAACCTCAAAAAATAATAGATGTGTTTTTTAAAAGTAACAACATATGTAATGTTCACAAAAATAAAATGGGATTTGTCCTTCAAAGGGGACTGGGATTAGGCGCTCTCTGACCATGAAATTAAAGAAAGACCTGGAAGACGGAAATCAAATGCAGTCAAGGGTCAGCATTTGGTTTTCACAAATCTTGAAACAAGAAAGGTTGAAATGACTATTGACTGGGAAGCAAAAAGAGTTGAAAGCAAAACAAAATGACTGCTTGACTTACTATGATGGAAGATCATAGAGGCTATCTTATTGTTGATGTGTCTTTTATAGGTTGCTGGGATGGAGGTGGCATAACGGTATTACCAGCTTCTTGTTGATCTGTTTCATTTATTTTAACCGAGTATTTTATTAACCATTGTTTAATATACTCCCACCTAGGAGAAACCATTATTTCTTGTTTATTCTTGGTTTCAAATAACTTAGTTTCTAGCTCTTTAATGTCAAGGCTCAGTTGATGAATCATGTCTTCAATATCTTCATTTTTGTTCACATACCAGATTAACCACCTTTCCATTTCTTCTTCTTTAGAATATTCAATTGAGTCATTAAATTCGTTGGCCCAAGAAAATTTTAAGGCATCCAATTGTTCTTGTAACTGCTCTTTTGATAAGAGGATTGAGTCCATGATTAAGTGTGGGTATTGTTAGGATATTTAGACACTTAGGATTTAGTTAAGATCAACCTTGTCTAATGTGTCGTTAGGTAAAAAGTGTGTTTATTAGTGTGTTTCTTCAGTATGCATTTGTAGTTAGGTAATCTGATAGACATCATATGTTCCCCACATAGAGTGGTCTAACGACTCATATCCTTGTCGATTTAAATGGCTACATTGATATGTGGCTTAGTACCCGATTTGGTCCATGATCTCTATTTAAAGAGCATGGAAGGTCATTTTCCGATGATTGATTGTGAGAAACTCTCTTGTAACTCTCTTGTAAAAAAATTATTTTGCATTAATAAATTGTTCCGAGTGGCCACGTTAGTTGGAGTCATGGATGTTTCCCCATGGGGATTTTACCACATAAAAACATCAGTGTGTTGATATTTGATCTATTCGTGTTAGTGGTTATTGAAGGTGTTCTTCCTCTAAAGGAATACCTGCATTTTCGAACACGGTATCAAAGTGCATTTGAAGACCCACTCTTGTTGTAGATCGAGATCTTGAAGCCGTGTTGTTGCATCTCTATTTTCGTACATTTTTGTACATTTCTAAGCCAAGGGGATTGTTCCATTGTGTTTGGAGTGCTACTTTCATCTAGAAATGCTTTTCATTTCACTAAAAAAGGTTTTTGTTTGCCCAAGATACAGTCATTTCAGTCAAATTTATAGGTATAACAGAGATGATATTTCGGTTTTTTATTTTTTATTTCCGAGTTGCTACA
The DNA here is from genome assembly GCA_010110895.2 of Picea sitchensis. NCBI lineage: Eukaryota > Viridiplantae > Streptophyta > Pinopsida > Pinales > Pinaceae > Picea > Picea sitchensis. The sequence goes on along the minus strand of SNQJ01S0000916.1, from coordinate 365,485 downwards.
CTTTTCGATATGTGTATGCTCTTTGCCCTGCGCTCTATGTGATCTTGAAAAATCAAAAACATAGTGGAAAGGGTTTTTTTGTTTGCATATGTTCTTTGTCGTGCACTATGTGTGATCTCAGTAAATCAGAAACAAAGGGAATTTTTTTAGTTTCAGGGTAAGCTAACCGAGATCTAACCCTTGTTGTTGTTGAGAAGCAAAACAATTTGTGCGTGTGAATGCATGAAAATAATTTTTTTAAGCACACACTCTAATTCTATATTCCACAACAATAACAATAACAACCTTAATCCTCCTTCTTAAGACTGTAATGTGTTTTGCACTAGCTCACTCTGTTGAAAGATACTTTCCTTAGTAAGAGGTCTTGAGTTCAAGTCTATTTTTTGTTACCTTTTTTTGAAAAGTTTATACATTCATTGTAAAGTGCATGTCACTTAATTATAAAAGTGAATCACTATTAAATAACATTAATATTTTATTTTAAGTTATTTTTTGCATGCAACTTTCATTTACAAAGTGATTCTCGCTTATTCTATAAAAGTGGGTCATTTCATAATTAATTATTTAAAAGTGAGCTTATAGGCACAGTTAGGAGGAGCATCACCATGTGGACCAACTTCTACTTTCCACATGGTTCTTTGGTTATCGTTTATGTCTGTTAGGGACCTAACCTCCCTAACCCCTCACGTAGGTATAATAATATATTTTCCATGTAATAAAGGCCAATATCAGTAAATCCTAGTAATAAGGAAGAATAAGTCAAATGTAAGAATACCTAATATAAGCTTTCGCTTCTAGAAGATCTTCCTCTACATTGTTCTTTTGGTAGATAGATTTAGTATAAATAGGAGTCGAGGGCATGAGAAGTTTTGTCTTGAGAATTATTCTAATAGAGCTCTGCTCTGCTGGAGGTTTCCCCCTCGAAGAGGCAAGTGAACATTGTTTCCTATCAATAAAGGTATTATTTTGGTGTTGTGTTTTCATCTATAGTGTTTTTTCGTTGTTATTCTCTGCAATATTTCTGTTTTCAACTATTTTAATAGATCTGGTACCTTACAATGTCTTTTTTCAAAAGGGCATAACTTTCACATCTGAATTCCGTTTTCAGTGTCATTTTTCTAATCTACCTTTTTTTTAAGAGCTTTCCATCCAAACCATCAGTTTTAGCTTGTAAATCCATATTCTCTGCATATTTTAATATGGTTTCTCCCAATGATCTTTTGTCTACCAGTACCAACTACTTCTCATGGAAATCTCATATGGAGGATGTACTAAGAAGTAAAGGATTGTATCGGATTACCTTGGGAAAAGAACAAGAACCCACTGATGATAAAACATATTCCAAATGGGATAATAGGAATAATGAATCACATGGTCTAATCAAAATGTCCATCTCTCGTGATTTAAGGTTTCACCTTCAAGGAATTGATGGCCCGGATAAAGCTTGGGAAAAGCTTGAAGTTGTGTTTGGTAAACACAATATTATTCAAGACCACTAGTTGGAAAATCAGTTAATGACTTTAAGTCCAAATGATTTTCCTTACATTGAATATTACTTATCTAAGTTCAAAACACTTAGAATTTTGTGTATAGAGTGTCAACTAGATCTGAAGGAAGATCGATGCATATATGTTATTCTTTCTAAGCTTGGTAGTGCATTTTTTTTTGTTTCTACCATTTATGCCACTAGAGAATCTCTAGGGAGTGCTTATAAAGAACGCTCTCTTGAGTCCTTTTGTGATGCTCTAATTCGAGAGCAAGATAAGATTGTGAAACTTGGATTGATCAACACTACAAGTAAATCCAACAAAGCTTTAGTGGCCTATTAGAAAGATAAATCCAAAGAAGTGACATCCTCACCACAACAATAAGAAAAACGAGGAACCCAAACCCTCTCCGCCAGCTTCTGCTCCTAATGGTGACAAAGGAGCAAAATCCAAAAGTAAGAACACTGACAGACGTTCCAACTTCTATGGGAAAGATGGTCATGTGGAGTCTCAATGTTTTAAAAATATGGAAGCCTTAGAAGCAACGATGAAAAACAAAATTATCAGTATTGATTCTTCTTATTCTTCTTCTTCTCATGGACATGCACTTTCTGCTTCTATTTTCTCCTTCAATGCAACTTCTACTTCTTCTTTTGATGAATGGCTTATTGATTCTGGAGCATCTTATCATATGGCTAAAAATAAAACCATATTTTCTGCTCTAAATGAATGTGACACCAAGAAAATATTTGTTGGTGATGATACATCTCTTAGTGTTGTAGGGTCTTGTTGATGATTGAATTTTTTCAAGATTTCGACAACAACATCATGAGAAAAATTTCCCATGTGTTTTTAAAGAGGTGGTTCTCCTCTACAATTATATTACCAAAATTATGAAAATACAGTGTTTAACAAAGAGTATAATAATAAAGAAAGTTCATGAGAAAAGGACCAAGAACTTATCCTAGAAATAAATACAATATCTTCACAATATTATACAAAAATGAAGGCAATAATATATAAGATTATCATGTTTCTCACATCCATCACAATATAAGCAAGATTGATCATATCATAAGACAAAAAAAAATATAAGGCCACAATGCAAAGAACTTTAGATGAGTATTGCATTTAAAACTAACACTCCAAAAATCTCATACTCGGAAATCTTAAAGTCTGAGAAATTATTAAAGCTATGCCCCAAAATAGTTCTCAGGGAAACTAAAAAAAAAGGTGTATGGTTTTACAATGAAATGTAAAGTGTTCAATAAAATAAAGGTGTTTGTCCAAATGGACTAGGATTGGGCTCCCGTAAACCTTTAAAAAAAAGACCTGGACCTAGAAGAAAAGAAAGAAATAATTAGAAATCGGCTATGGGTTTTCATTGAATGAAAAGACATGAGTTGGATGATTTCTAAATGAGAAGTAAAGAAGATGGGAAATTATGAAAATGACCACTTGACTTACAGTGATGGATTCTCTTGATGCCTCATTTGTTAGTTGGGATGTCTTTTATAATTTCTTTGGTTGGAATTGCCTGATCGGTTGTAATTGTTTTTTTCTTGATCTGATCCTATTATTTTTATTAAAGCATTCTTTAACCAATTTTCAATGTATTATCTCATGGGTGCAACCATTATCTCTTGTCTAACTTTGATATTGAATAATTCATTTTCAAGATCTCTAAAATTTGTTGTGAGTTGGTGGAGGGTATCTTCGATGTCATCATTCTTGTTTACATAATGGACAAGCCAACCTTCTACTTTTCTCTCTGACTATTCAGTTAGGTTGTTAATTTTTTCTGATGATAATATTTTTAACCCGAGTATTTCATTTGCAACCCATCCTTGTTATTTGTGATGGTCATTGGTATTGACCACTGTCTCAATATCATCTTGCACTTTTCAACAGATAACCCTTGATGATTTTGACTGTCACCTTCTCCTTCTCCAAATAAAAATGTCTTGGAAAACGCCATGTTGTAACCCATTGATGTCATGTGGATCATGAATAGTTGACTAGGGTCGAAACTCTTGACCTCATTAGCTTGATTGAGTTTAAATAAATCAAAATGAGTTGAAGTTTCATCCAAATGAGCAATATTTTTCACGGTAATTTCCCTAATATTCCATGGTAAAGGGATAAACTAGTTTTTCCTTTTTTTTCATTAAAAAAGTGAGCCCAAAACTTGTACTGTTTACATACTTCAACTATGAACAATCTTTCAAAAACACAGTAAGGTAGAAATGAAGGTTTTTCATGTGAGCAATAAAGTCTGATGATACTAAAATTGTCCATAGCTTCGAAGCTTATTTTTCCAGTTAAGAAAGATGCAGTCTCCGACAATAACCTTGATGTATTGGGTCCATAAATTAACCTTTTGAAAAAAGAAATAAAAGCGTTGTGTACCTCATAAAAATTGTATGCATCTTTTTGCTTCCAAAGTGCAGGGAACCACACTTGTTTAGGTTCATTTTTACAGTTAACCTTCTTGGACAAGGGTAGGTCCTTGAACACATGGCAGTAAGTCACTGTGAAAATCAAATAACAAGACATGTAGAACCTTTTACTTTTGTGGAAGTTTCCAAATTGAAAGGATAATTCACTCGAAATAATCCTTGACCAGTCGAAAATGGCATTCTCATGAATTAAAAAATGCAATATATATATAAAGCAAGCTTGGGGATAGTAATTGTGGACTCATGTCTGATTATCTTGGTAAATAACCATGCCATTTCTCTCTAGGGATTCTTTAGTGAACATACATGAATACTAGAGAAGTCTTCAAGACAAATTGTTGGATCTTCGAGATAGCTCTGTAAAAGTTTGGTTCCTCCCTTTTTGGCTTAAGAAAATCCTCGGCTTCAACACTCTTGAAAAACACGGTTGGTTTAGGGAGTCTAAACATTCTTTTGAAAAGAGAAGGGGCTAAAGAAATGGGTGATTCTCCTTGTAACTAAATGATTCTTCTTTCTTAATCAAACTTGTCAACACACAGCAAAATCAATTCCTTGAAGTCGTATACCTCTGGCACACACCCTATTGATGCAATTTTGGATGTCCAAATATTATTCAAATTATTCTCTTGGGGTGGTAATGCGGAATAGTACATGTAAACCTGTGGCCAATGAAATCTTTGATCTTCTCATCCCCAAAGATTCATGGTGTCTCTGCAAAATTGTTCTTTTCTTTGTGCTGACATATTAGCCAAGGTGACAAACTTAACAATAATTTTTTAAGTTGCTAGTATAAAAAAACACTTGTTTGTTTTAACACATCCAAGAGATCTTAATTTGAGGATTTAAATGATAACTTGTATTAAAATTTACGGAAGGTTTCCTCGAGAATCTCGTTATTAATAACTATATTAGCAACATATGAGTGGTAGTAATTTCTAGAAAGAGTGAGTTAATGCATGTTGGGAAACATGAACAAGACAGCATGTAAAGTGTTTTAGTGTCATGGGATGATGGATGATCAGGAGGATGGACAAGCGGAACGAAGGATGAGCGGGATTATGGATGCAGAGGTAAGACTTGGTAAAAAAGAGTTGTAAAAATATCAAGTGTTGAGAATTTGTGGCGTAGCGGGATCAAGATAGTGGATTGGGATCGGGGTTGTGGTAAGAATTAGTAAAAGGACTTGTAAAAAGCTTGAAGAAGTGGGACCATGTACAAGCTAGATCACAGATGAGCGAGACGATGGATAAGTGGGACGATGGGGTGATGGAGTGAAAGGCATGGTGCTCCACACCTGCGAATGGATGCCTGCTTTGAAGAAAATTTATGAGTATGAATAATGTACAATGGAGGTCGTGAAAGTTAACTAGAGTGTTATGTGGGTCGCAGAACTTAGGAGTAGTAATGTAACGTGTTAGGAACTTGCGGTGGTCTTAAAATATTGTTTTTTTTTCTAAAAAAATTCTAAGTATGGAGGAAATATAGGAATGAACTATACAAGAAATAATACACAAGATTTGATCCACTCTTATTGGTCAAAAGATCTAGAACAGTTCAAGTAGATAATGGTCATTGTAATGATGTATTGTGTGTTCCAAGTCTTTCATGCAACCTTTTATCAATATATTAGATCACTCATTTAGGTGAAGGTAAAACCATAGAGTTTTCACCTCACCAAGTTGTAAATAAGAATTTAAAATATCCTAAGCATGTCCTTGCAACTAGAATTTTTTATGATATTACTAGGTTGTACAAGTTTGACAACTTTGGGTCATCATCTTTTCCAGCATTTTTTGTTGCTCGTAGTGATGAGTTGAGCAAAATTGGGCATGAGTGGTTTGGTCATCTAAACCATCGCTCATTGCAGCAACTATGCAATCAACAGATGGTGATTTGTCTTCCTCTTATTTCTCGCAAAGATGGTGTTTGTACCAGTTGTGTTCTTGACAAACATCATCGGGGCCGTTTTGACAAACGTGCCTCTTGGCATGCCTCGGCCCCTTTGCAGTTTGTTCACAGTGACTTTTGTGGTCCGCTTTCTTCTCCTTCTTTTTTCTTGGTGCAAGTATTTCTTAACTTTCATTAATGACTTCTCTAGACACACTTGGGTTTACTTCTTAAAACTTAAGAATGAAGTGTTTGACAAGTTTTTGGCCTACAAGGCCCTTGTAGAAAAACAATATGGACATCACCTTAAAAGGTTAAGGACAGATAATGGAGGTGAATATGTGAACAATAATTTTACAAGTTACTGCACTGCATAGGGCATCTAGATGCAGCACATTGTTCCATATACACCCCAACAAATGGTGTTGTTGAGAGAAAGAATCTCACATTAAAAGAAATGGCTAATCGTATGATCTAATCTAAGGGATTAAGTCTTAATTATTGGGCTGAAGCCATTAACTGTGCAAATCACATAGTAAATCACACTCCCACAAAGGCTCTAAAAAATATAACATCGAAAGAAGCATGGAATAAAATTAAACCAGATGTAAGCCACTTTCATGTATTTGGGAGTATATCATGGGCTCACATTCTCGATGAGAAAAGGAAAGATTTACAAACTAAAAGTGAGAAGTGTATTTTTGTTGGACATTTTTAAAATGTCAAAGGTTACAAACTTCTTCAACCTTATTCTAATGAAATTATTATTAGAAGAGATATTAAATTTGATGAAAATCTCTTGGCATGCGAGCCTAATTCAACGTTTGTGCCTTCTTCGGCTTGCGAGCCATCTTCGTTGTTTGTTCCATATTCTATTCCTATTCTAGTTTCTTCATCTTCAGATGATGACAATGAGGATGAAAATCCACCTCTGCCTACTCACCTTCCTCTAGATAAGTCCATTGAACATGACCATGGACCAGCACCACAATTTTCCAGATGGGTACGTTCAACTCGAGAAGCAGTCGATGATCTTGTTGATGATCCTTCATATCAACGTCAGACATGTTCATAGTTCCAGCGAGCCTCTTCTCTTTTGTCTCATGTTTTAGAGGCTCATGATCTAGAAACATTTGCAAAAACTCTAGTCATCCAAATTGAGACACAACAATGAATAAAGAGCATCACTCTTCAATGGAAAATGATACTTGGGATCTTGTAACTCTTCTTAAAGGAAGAAAACTTGTCAGATGTAAATGGGTGTACAAAACTAAGTATGCATTAGATGGAAGTGTTGAAAGACACAAGGCCTAGTTAGTTTCCAAAGGGTTCACTAGAGTTGAAGGCATTGACTATAATGAAACCTTTACACTCGTCGCCAAAACAAATTCCATTCGCCTTGTTCTAGCCCTTGCAGCCTCACTTAAATGGGAGGTCCATTAGATGGATGTCAAATCTTCCTTCTTGCATGGGGATTTGCAAGAAGAAATCTACATGGAATAACCTCTTGGCTATGTCCATAATGACTCAAGCCTTGTTTGTTGCCTTAATAAATCCCTTTATGGTCTTAAGCAAGATCCTCGAGTTTGGTATGCCAAAATGGACATCTTTCTTCTTGATACCGATTTTTCTAGATATCATTCTGACCCTAATGTCTATACCAAGAAAGTAGGAAGCCATATCATAATACTTATTCTTTATGTTGATGACCTTATCCTCGTAGGTAATTGCCTTAAACTTTTAAACCATGTGAAAACCATCCTCAAGAAGAAATTTGAAATCACTGACTTAGGTTATTTGCACTATTTCCTTGGCCTCCAAGTTTTGCAAACCAAGGAAGGATTTTTTCTTTCTTAGTCCAAGTATTATTATGACCTTCTTCATCGCTTTTACATGGATGATTCTAAACCAACCCCTTCTCCCTTCCAGTCTGGAGTCAAACTTGATGCCACTTGTACTTTTCTCAAAGTTTATACCACTTTGTACCATCAATTAGTTGGTAGCCTCTTATATTTGACTCATACTATTATGACCCAAGGGGGGAATATATATGGCTAAATGTATATGATATGACCCCAAGGGGGCATATTATTGGAACTTTAAATTTTCTAGTTACACAATTATAATTACTTAATCCAATAACAATTTTAGTAGGATCACTAAAAGATAGACAATCACAGATACAATAGAACACAAATATTATCTTGGGAAACCCTCGTGGGGGAGAAAACCCAGCAACCAAAATCCTCAATATAGATTCCTTCAACCAGTACAATGATGCGGTATAGCTCTCCAAGAAAAACCAAGACCAAAACATCAAAAGAACCAGTCTCCAAGACTTGTGCGCTAGACCTTCTTATGCGCTCCAAGATGCACAAGAGAAGTGTGTGAGTGTGTGTCCAACTGAGAGGAACCTATCCTCTATTTATACACAATAGTGTCTCTTAAAGAGACATGACTCTTGACCTAACTAACCCATAATAAGTAAAATACCAATAATATAATAATTTATGTTCAGCGGACTTGTACAATATAATTATAATAACCTTTTAAAGGTTTGACTAAAACAAATATACTAGAATATCTTATGTAGTTACACCAAAAATATTAACACTCCCTCTTAACTAGGAAGGTATTCTTTCCAGACACAGACTCCAAGTCTCATACTACACGAGCTCACATCCATTGACTATTGAACATGTGAATCTATACATCCTCGGATATCCACAGTGCAACATGACTTCACCCCATCCAACCAAGGTCTGTGGGTAGCTCTCAATAGCTACAACATGTCCCCAGGACATCCACTCCCTACGATGCATCAGTACCTAATCATGTGCAATCATGTCTCAGTCCCAACCCTTTTTCATGCTGGATGAGACCCACCTGACTCAGTGCCAACCCTTTTTCATGTTGGATGAGATTTTTCCATACTTAGTGCCAGCCCTTTTTCACGATGGATGAGTTCCACTTGTCACTCTCTCTGAAGAGGGTCCACACCAAGCTTGTCCCTGAAGTAGTCGAACTTCATCCTCGACAATATCTTGGTGAACACATATGCAACCTGATCCTTAGTAGTCACAAACTAGAGCCTCACTACTCCCCTTTGTACCATATCCCTGATATAGTGGTATATGATATTAGTATGCTTCGACCTGTCATGGAACACTGGGTTCTTTGACAACTTCATTCAACTTTGATTGTCACACCAAATGCAGGTCGCATCCAATCCGAGACCAAATAACCCAAACGACAGCTTCTGAAGTCATACTGCTTCTCTGCTCGTTGCACATGCTGCCACATACTTAGCTTCAGTCGTACTCAGTGCCACACATGACTTCTTTTTCCTGCTCCACAAGACCATACCGGAGCCAAGACTGAAACAGCATCCGGAAGTGCTCTTCCGATCAGGAATAATGTTGACCCAATCTGAATCTGAGTATCCATACAATCCAAAGTCATGGTCAGATCTATACTAGAGACCATGATCTAGAGTACTCTTAAGGTACCTCAACACATGTTTTGTTGCAACCAAATGAACCTATCTAGGTTGCTCTGAATGCTAACTCAAGGTGTTCACAGCAAAACATATATACGGTATTGTGTTCGTCAAATACATCAACGAACCCACTATATGCATCTATAAGGTAGAATCCACAATCTCTGAAGTTGTATCCAGCAACAACTTAAGATTCGATACCATCAGGGTAACCATGGCCTTACAGTCCAACATCTCGAACCTCTTCAAGATTTCCACTTCATACTTTCCTTGATTTAGGAAAATCCCATCTGATCTATGCCAAACTTCCATTCCCAAGAAGTAGTGCATCATTCTTAAATCTTTCATCTCGAATTTTGCAGCCATATTTCTCTCACATTCAATGGTGAGTTTTTCTGCACCTATTAGAAATAGGCCATCTACATACAGTAGTAGAATCACCAGTTCACCATCCTCAACCTTAAATTAAAGGTTAGGATCTGCACTTCTCTTGGTAAAACCCAAGCTCATTAGAAAATTGTCAATCCTACCATACCATGCTCTGGGTGCCTGCTTCAATCCATATAAATCCTTCTTTACTCTGCACACATGAGTCTCCCTGTCATGTGTCTCGAATCCAAGTGGTTTCTCCACAAAAACTTCCTCTTTTATTTCACCATTAAAGAAGGTTGTCTTTACATCCATCTGGTGCACCTTCCATTTCATCATAGCGGTCAATGAAACTATAGTCCTCATCGAGGTATATCTTGCTACGGGAGCAAAAGTTTCTTCATAGTCAATCCCTTCCTTCTTAGAGAAACCTCAAGCCATAAATCTTGCCTTATATTTTTCAATACTGCCATCGGCTGTGTGTTTCGTCTTGTAGATCCATTTTGAACTCACCACAGATTTTTCCTTTGGTCTAGGAACCACATCCCAGACATCATTCTGCATAATGGATTGGTATTCCTCTGCCATGGCATCTTTCCATACTTGTTTTTCTATAGCCTCTTCATAACTGGAAGGTTTTGCATCCATTGTGTCACACAAGCATGCCACATAGCTAGAATACGGCTTCAACTTCTTACTTTCCCTGAAATATTTCTCTCGGGCACCAATTCTTTCTACATCTCTGATAATCTCTTATGCCCAAGCTGGTCTTCTCTTGCGAGAAGGTATCTCGGTTAGTTTCTGAGGTTCTACCATGTCATGATCCTCTGGAATGACTTCCTCTAGTTCAACTACCTCTGGAACTTTAGGAACTTCATTCTCTTCTTCATGTGCCTCTTTTGCACTGATCTTTTTGGATTTACTGAAAGTTGAATTGTCATCAAAGGTTACATCTCGGTTGATCTCCACTTTCCGGTGACCAAGTATGTATATCATGTAAGCCTTCGATGTGTCATTGTAACCAACAAATATGCCCTTCCGTCTGGAAGGGTCCAACTTTTTCCTCTTTTCCTTGGGGACGTGAACAAATGCAGGGCAGCCAAATATTCTGAAATGGCTGACTTCTAGCTTCTCTCCTTAAAACATTTCCTAGGGTGTCTTGTTTTCAAGCACCTTATGGGGACTTTTATTTTGCACTTCACTATCGTCTTCGCTACTTTATCCCACAGATGCATATTAAGATCTTGATCATGGATCATGGCCATTACGACTTCCATGATTTTCCAATTCTTCCTTTCGACTATTCCATTTTGTTGAGGTTTATAGGCAGTAGAAAGCCCCCTCTTAATCTTAACTTCCTTGAAATACTCCTTGAATTCTTCTGAGGTGAATTCACCTCCATTGTCTGATCGCAAGGTCTTTATATTCTGCTCTGTCAAGTTTTCTATCAGAACCTTGAACTCTTTCAATTTGCCGAAAACTTCATACTTTTCTTTTAACAAATAAATACAAGTTTTACATGAGTAATCATCAATGAAAGATACATAATATGCATACCCACTTAGTGAAGCTACCGACATCGCTCCACATACACGATGTCCAAAATTCCTTTGGCTCTACTATCATTATTGGGAAAGGAGTGCTTCACGTTCTTTCCTTGTGCACATCCTTTGCACACACCATCTGGTTCTGCTTGTATTTCTGGAATACCTGTCACCATTTTGCTCACAATTGGAAAAGCTTTGTAGTGTAAGTGAGCAAATCTTCTATGCCATAGTTCAATGGGATTCACAATATCATGAACAATTGCAGAGTTTGAATGTCCTTTTAATCTGTAGAGTCCTCCTTCAACTCCAATCATTACTGCATCATCAAGGGTCTTCCCTCTAGGCCACATAAGAACTAGACCATCAATAAATGCTACTTTAAATCCTTTCTTGTCTAATGCTGAAATTGAGAGAAGATTCTTTTTTAAACCTCAAACATAGAGAACTTCCTTCATCTTTGTTGGCTTGCCTGAGTTTAACTTGTAGGAAGCTTCTCCAACACCTTTGATTGGATACTAATAGTCATCACCCAATTTCACCTTGTGAGGTGAATCTTTATGAATAAGTTTAGATAAGGAGTCTTCATAGCATGTCATGTGCTTGGAAGCACCATTGTCTATCACCCAAATGTTACTTCCATGAGTGACAGTACATGTGAGGGCTGAGATAAGAACATAATCCTCATCACTTGATTCATCTTGCTTTGCAACCTTCTTGGGAGGCTAATCATCTTCAATTATGTGAGATTGATGTCGCTTACTTTCTTTCTTATTCTTAATTTCCATAATGAGGGGGAAATCACTAATAAAGTGTCCCAATTCCTGACAACAATAACATCTAATCTTTGAGTTGTCTCTTTGACCCATCTTAAACTTCTTAGGTAAAGAATGCTCCTTCTTGTTCTTTCCTTTCCTGGTGTGGGCGGCTAGGGCTTGATCTTCATCTGCCATCTTTTCTTCTCTTGTAGTTGTCCTAGCTTCTTCCTAGTTAGAATCTTCCCAAAGCCTACTGAACTTGGGAAGTTTCTTTCTTGAACAAATTCCTTGGATGAATGCATCCCATGACCTTGGGAGGTCATTCAATGTAGTCATCACCATCTCTTCTCCTTCTACTGAGTCACCAATGGCTTCTATTTGCTCCTTGATTTGATTCACTCTTGAGAAGTAGGAGTGAATGGTTTCTGAGTTCTTCATTTTCACATTCTTCAACTGAGATCTCAGAGTCATTCTTCGATTTATGTTGCTTCCCTCAAAAAGACGAGTTAAGGTGTCCATCATTTGCTTTGGAGAAGATAATGATGATACATGATGGATAAGGTGGCCCTTAATGGAGTCTGCAATAATCCTTTTTGCTCTCACCATGTCCTTCTTATATTTTGTCTTAGCTTTGTCTCCTTGATGTTCTTGAACCTCTTCTATAATGAACTTGTGTAGTTCATATTCTTCGAGAAGGAGGGTTACTCTATACTTCCAGGCCCTGAAGTTATCAGCTCCATCTAGCTTCTCATCGATCTTTGTTCTGATAGTCATAATGCCTATTGATGGTCTTGGTTTGTCCGACAACTATCTCTAGATTTAAAACAACTCTCTTTTAGGCTTCTAGATCTGCAACTGGCTTCTATTCATGCCTGCTATGATACCATATTGGAATTTTAAATATTCTAGTTACACAATTACAATTACTTGATCCAATAGGAATTGTAGTAGGATCATTTAGACAGACAATAACATATACAATAGAACACAAATATTATCCTTGGAAACCCGTGTGGGAGAGAAAATCCAACAACCAAAATCCCCAATATAGATTCCTTCAACCAGTGCAATGATGCACTACAACTCTCCAAGAAAGACCAAGAACAAAACAACAAAACAACCAGTCTCCAAGACTTGTGCGCTAGACCTCTTATACGCCCAAGATGCACAAGATAAGTGTGTGAGTGTGTGTCCAAATGAGAGGAACCTATCCTCTATTTATACGCAACAGTGTCTCTTGAAGACACACAACTCTTGACCTAACTAATCCATAATAAGTAAAATACCAATAATATAATAATTTATGTTGAGCGAACTTGTACAATATAATTATAATAACCTTTTAAAGGTTTGACTAAAACAACTATACAAGAATATCTTCTGTAGTTACATCAAAAATATTAACACATATATGGGCCTAAATGTACTTGTAATGTGTAAATACATATGTAATAGGGTCGACCTAGTGATAAAGGGGCCTCATGTGCAAGTGTGAATATCTATATATAAGAGATCATGTATTCATTATTGGGGGAGGTGAATTGTGAAGTATGAATGGTATTTGGTTTTTTGGAGGGGGTTCCCCTATTCTGTAAGGATTTATTGTGTAACTTATCTATCTTGGAATTGTGCTCCATGCTCACATTTTGTACATGGTGTGTGCTTATGGTTTATTGTGATATTTGTAAGAATTTGGTTCATTACATTACAACTCCAAGATAGATAAGTTACACAATAACTCCTTAAATAATAGGGGAACCCCCTCCAAATAACCAAATACCATTCATACTTCACAATTCACCTCCCCCAATAATGAATGCATGATCTCTTATATATAGTTATTCACACTTGCACATGAGGCCCATGATCTCTTATATATAGTTATTCACACTTGCACATGAGGCCCCTTTATCACTAGTCGAATTTCGACCCTATTACATATGTATTTACACATTACATGTACATTTAGGCCCATATATGCCCCCCCTTGGGGTCATATCATATACATTTCCCAATATATACGCCCCCCTTTGGGTCATAACATAGTACCCTCCTTCAAAACGCTTTGTCATCAGAGTTTTGCATTTAAAGGCTTCACATGTGATGAAACCAAGTAATATAATTTTCTTATGTTCTTGCTTTCTTCATTCTATTGTTGATGATATAAACACCCAAAATCAATTATTTTCGATCTTAATCCTTGGTGTTTAGTTGTTGCATAATTTTCTTTCCTTTGATTCCATGTATTTTTCATGAAGCTTCTCCAATTTGTAGTGGTTGTTGGTCTCTGATAATATATTCTGGAATAATGGTTGTGTGATGCTATATTCCATGAATATTGACAAGTATTCCATCTTCTTCCTTCATAATGTTGATATCGTCCTTCTTGTCTTCCTTGAAATGTTTCCTCGTAATGAGGGTGTCGATATGGTTTCACATTTGACGGTTTTTCTTCACTCTTCACATGCATTTCATTTATCTTCTTTTCAGAGACAATGGCATCCTCGATCATCTTTGCCTTCACTTTGATTATTCTAGCTTTGGATATAATACCATCATAATTGGCATGTACATCCTCTAGATGGAGTTCAACTTCTTCAAGTATCTTATGTTGACCTTCTTGAATCTTGTCTTCTTTCTCTTTTTGAAGCTGCAATGTCACCCCATTTATCAAATTATGACGCCCTTCTTCAATTTTGGATTGTATTTTTTATTTTACCTCATCAGTATTTAAGGATTCTTCAACCTTCTTGCAAATTTCCTCGTCAAGTCTTTCAGTAGATTCTTCATCCAAGATCCTTCTTTCTTCTTGATTTTGACAATGCTTCTTTTCTTCTTTCAATCTCTTAACCTCATCTAGTATTTTTTATTATGGTTTTGTAATCTGCATATTTCCTCTTCTTTGTTTTTCAATTCTTCCTTGAATCATCATTTTCCCACTCTGCTTTGCTACTATTTTCTTGCTTTAAGTTCTTAATCTCCTTAATCAGTGATTCACTAAGAGATTGCAAATTGGTGAACTCATTGTTTTTCTTTGTAATACATTTTATTAGCTCTTCATTATCCTTTTGCAATTGGAGAAAATTTCTTTCGATTCCTTTAATTCCACTTGAATTTTATGCATCTCCTCCATTTTTTTTTATCATTGATCCATTTATTTGAGAATAATCCTTCAAATACTTCCCATGAGGTGCTTCTTCTAGTACCTTCGTCAAATCTATACGACCACTTAGCAACTTCACCATACAAACAAATACATGCCCCAAAAGGAGTATTGTAATTTTTCTTTATCATTCTCAACCATTCCTCGGGACTGATTTTATCATTATCTTCATCTCCATTAAAGTTAGATGGTGTCATTGATTCTTAATTGAGGTATAACCCAAGCCTCAACTTCCAACCTTAATATAGTAATGATAAATATATAAAACAGTTGTAATCTTTGTTCCAATATGCTCTTCTATGTGTTATCTTTCCAATGGATTTTGAATCATCTCAATCGGACATTCCAATCAAAAGTTATGATAGTTTTAAGTGAATGTACCTTTGAAACCTTGATTTGGAGTTTGTCCTCCTGCCGAGCTTTCTTCTGATGTATCTATGCAATTTTGCCCCTTTTGAGTCTAAAATTATGACCCGCACTACTATGAAATGTCTTCTTTTCAATGCCATATGTCTGACCAAAATTGGATGTTCCAAGTGGAATTTATGGTAACTTCCACACACCTTGCTGATTTTTGGCCTTTCCAGGAGAGCGCACTTGTGCAGCATGCCTCACACACAATAATTGATATAAAATTCAGAAAATTGTACCAAACATACTATATATTGTCCACGGTCCAATGAAAGTGGTATCACTCAATTTGGATCATCTCTGAAGAAGATATGACTATTTTACCTGGAACATTTGTTTGAGAATAGTTAATAGGACTAGTTAGATACCTTGTCTTCCACAAGGTGTATCTCCAAAAGTACAACGACCCAGAAGATGAAATTCATACCACAAGTACTATGATCATTCTTCTCAAAATCCTCCAAGTTTCTCCTTCTGAAGTGGCTCTGAGAAAAATTTATAGCAAAAATTCCAAAATGTCTTTATTGAGGAAGAAAAACACTAGGATCGGTGCTCTGATACCAATTGTAATGAACCAAATGTTTACAAATATCATAATAAACCAGAAGTACAAACCATGTACAAAATGTGAGCGTGGAGCACAACTCCAAGATAGATAAGTTACACAATAACTCCTTAAAGAATAGGGGAAACCCCTCCAAATAACCAAATATCATTCATACTCCATAATTCACCTCCCCCAATAATGAATACATGATCTTTTATATATAGTTATTCACACTTGCACGTGAGGCCCCTTTATCACTAGGCCGACCCTATTACATCTATATTTACACATTACATGTACATTTAGGCCCATATATGCCCCCCCTTGGGGTCATATCATATACATTTAGCCATATATATGCCCCCCCTAGGTCATAACACATACCCATCTTGATATTTTCTTTTTTGTTAGGTAAAAAGTGTGTTTCTTTAGTATGCATTAGTATGCATTTATAGTTAGTTAATCCTGTGGTCATGATATGTTCCTGACATAGAGTGATTTGATGGCTCATATTCTCCTCTATTTTAATGGATACATTGATGTGTGGCTTAATACCCAGTTGGTCCATGATCTTTATTTAAAGAGCATAGAGGGTCATTTGTTAATGATCAATTGTGAGAAACTCTCTTGTAATTTTTTTCTTTCGCATTAATTAATTGCTCCAAGCGGTTGCATTGGTTGGACCTATGGATGTTTCCCCATGGGGGTTTTACCACATAAAAACATTGATGTGTTGATCTTTGATCTGGTTGTGTGAGAGGTTACTGAAGGTGTTCATCCTCTATTGGAATATGTTATTGGACTACAATTTTCGTTAGACCAAAACCCACGGGCATTAGTCTCTGCCACAATCACCGGAGTTAGTATCCACGAAAGTGGGTTAACCCATGTCGCAAAACTCGTGGGAAGAGTTGAATCCAATGTCCAACAATCTCTCCTGCAGCACATTCTGAGTGAGTTTAAAACTCGATACATGTCACTCTAATACCATTTCTTGGACTACGATTGTCGTTATATCAAAACCCGCAAGCATTAGTCTCTGTCACAATCACCAGAGTTAGGATCCACGGGAGAGGGTTAACCCATGTCACAAAAATCGCGGGAAGCGTTGAATCTAATGTCCAACTTACATGTGTTGTCTAACAAGCCCTCTAGTTCTTTAGTTAAATCAACAAGTTTTAAAAATAAAACACCTCTTTTAGTATTTATAACATCACATTTGGACAATATTTCTCGCAGACATTTAATTATCCTCAACCAACAAGCATTAATTTGTTGAAAACAAACCTTGGAAGGAAGATTTTGTTCTCTCCTCTGATATCACTTATACTTAAGACCTTTGGCAAAAATGTACCACGACTTCTTTGTAAAAAAAATTAGCATTTTCCAAGTCTTTTTGGAGATATTCTTTAAAATGCAAGACCCTTATTAATGAGTAACATAATTTGTGGCTAACTCCCATATTTCAAGGATCAAGGTTATCATTCTCTTCATGTAATCTCCAATATACTTTCTTATAGCCATTAATAAACTTGATGAACCTTTCATCCTAGAGCTTGTTTCTGGTACATCCACGAGACTACACAGGGTACCATGATCCTGGCTAAACCCCTTGTCTAAATTTCAACGGTGAAGATCCATCTTCCCCCAGATCCAACGGCTGCAAGGGATTGTGGAACCTCAACTAGCTCGCGGTTTAATTCTTCTTCTGATATCCGCAATGGATACGGGCCTCCGATCTACGATTGGATCCCAAACTCAAAACAACGCTATATTGAATTTAAATTACGGGTACATGTCTCAACGTTAACCCATGTGCATATGCAATCTCCACAATGATAGTGGGTTGTTGATATTATCGAACGACTGGCGTCTTCTTTGCTAACTCCAGTGGATCTTGAAGTCAATCTAACGAATGAGATCAATTTCTTTACAATGAACATCTCGCGTTCATATCCTCTGTCAGGTTCTCGATTAACCTGATTCGATAAGGGTTTTCTTTCTGGATCCTCACGATCTCGATCTGTAGTTGATTGAAGGGATTTCTACAATTTCTTAGTAAAGGTTTTTTACCTTTTGAGTCAACAAAGATCATTTGGATCAGATGCTCTTGCATCATACAATCTGTCTTTACTGCAAGAGGTTCACACCTCCATCATTCAGGTTCTCCTTCCCGAATCATACCCTACTTGGGTATCCACAGCATACAACTGCCCTTTTAAAATTTCATTCATAATGTTAAGACAATCAAACATTTTCAGACATGTCCTAGCACATATTTATGCACTTCATTACATTATCCTCAAGGTTTTCATGAGCGCAATACAAACAATTCTCAATTGTTTCTGCAGTAATACAATCGTCATCACTATGGTGTCAAAACATTTACCTTTAATAGTAAACCAGCTTTCTCATTCCAAAGGAAACACAACACATAGAAAGAAAGGAGTTAGAGGCTCTCCCCTTCTTCCAATTCTTTCTACACCACCTGGGGATTTTCAGCCCAACTGAGTTATTTCTAAGGCCTTACTACCTTTTCTTGATCATCCTTGGTTAGGCCTCACTCTAACCCTTTTTGGATACAGCAGCATTCTTTAATAGAAAGCTTTTTGTTCATAGTGGGTCATGAACCTGTGCATCCTGCACATTATCATTCGGTTCTCAGAGTGGTTAGAATTCAATTGTTAGTCTTCCACCTACACATTTTGTTTGAAAAATGAAATCCTCTTATATAGGCAGGCTGTGTAGCCCATTGCCCAACCTTCAGCAATCATTAGGGTTGTGACTTTGTTCTTCTGACAGACTCCTTACACAGTTTCTTCATAGGGAACTCCTTCAGCACGCAACTTCCTCATCGCATATCCATCACTATCTGTGATGGCCTCAACCTTGAATTAGCTTCATCTTGTTACTAAGCATTCTTTAAGGAACATAGACATGCATTTCTGACATGCATCCACATTATGTATCCACAGATATTCAAGTTTTTGTTAACTTACATCCATGATGTACTTAGCCATATTCATAATCCTAAGTCTGCATGTAATTGTAATAGGTATGTTTCACAGCCCACATACATATTTATCTTTAAGATCAGTCACTCAGGATTGCTCACAATCCTTCTCATGTGATCCTCAAAGGCATAATCATTTGCCTATTATCATGACAACAAATCATCTTTGCTCATTTACCCTTTCATCTAATTACATTAGTATTCCCTGAGGAAATGGAACACATTCCCCTCAAGCTATCATTTGGAACAAAAATTTCATGACTCTTCATAATGGAGTCAGTCATGCATCCATCGTATTCATTTAATCTGGACAAGATAAATTATTTTTCTTACATATCACTCATCAAGGAAGCCATGATGTGATATAGTATACATATATCCTTACATCATGCATGTGCATCATTTAAACATCGACCTATCAGACTTCCATATTCTCCTCCAAGGATATTGTTTCCATTCTTATGACAAGCCTCATAGGGACACACAACACTGAGCTTCCCTCTAAGTTGTGAGCTTGCAGTCATTCACACGACATCCACATGGAAGTTGAATCAGACATAGTCATAACTATGTTTCCTTTCTATGTGATAACAACTAGCAAGAAAACACTCTTGCCTCAACCTCCTTGGGACATTACCCAACTTATAAATACAATCTGGGCAATTTTAACCATGCCCAAGGTAACATAATCAACCAATTTAGCTTCCAACTATATCTATATGTATACCATCCACTATTGGATGTCAATCTGACCTATTGGGCTTCTAGAAGTGCCCCAACACTTCCTTTACCACATTCAGGATCAACATTTAGTCAACCATTCTATCTTAATTTTAACAATGATGTCTATTACCATTTGGACTATTCCCTTAAGGCCCAAATGCAATTTCGAATTATGTTACTTACTAAATATCCTAGTTTAGAGATCCAGAGTATCTTTAGGTCAAGATCGGTCTTGACCATTACATCTAGAATTCTTCCTTTTGTTTAGCATAGTCAGGGACGGAGGCCATTCTCCTCCTCCCACAAGAATTTTGGCAAATTAGATCCTATCCACCAAGCAAGGGAGGTTGTGGTGATTTCTCACTCAATCACTCTATATTTCTACAGCTTCGTTTATTGTCTTGATTAGAAAAACCATGTCCAACAATTCATGTACCCAGAAACAAAATTTGTTTCTCTGTCCAATTTGAAACCCGAGAGTTGCGCATGCTCTCCCTTTTCAGGAAGGGTCACCAGACTCATTCCTCTAATCATGAGGATTTATACACCTATACTAGGTTTATCCCTTCATTAAAGCAGTAATCATTACTGCTACGGATCCTCTCCATCCGTTCACATTGTTATTTTAGTTTAAATATGAGTGTTCTTCAGCATAATCCCATTTCTGTAGGATTGGCTATCATTTCCCAAGAAATGCTAGGCTTCCCTTGTCATAGATTAGCATGATTCAATATCGTTGGGGTAAAATCCCAACTATATTTCAAATCTGCATCCTTCTACTCAAGGAACTTATGCAGATGATTTATGCTTGGTAGTAACATTCTCCACAAGCCCATCTTTAGCCTTGGTAACTAAATCTTATGACTGTACAACATGTATGATTGCACAGTGAAGTCAAATTCTTTATTTGGGGACATTAGCAACATGCAGTGCCAATTTCCAAAACATCTATCAACAATAAGGAATCTCATTCCTCTCTTTAGTAGAGGTTTTCTATGCCTCTTAGGAATGCGGTACGATAGGGTGTTACCCCTTAATTTCCTCTAGAAATATTTTCATACAACTCGTGCATGAGCCCAAGCAGGCCAAGTGTTGTAACCATGCTCTGATACCAATTTGTAATACACCCAGCCCCTAACTGCTCTTTTAAGGGGCGAGGCATCATAATTGCGTCTTTTTCTTAACTATCTCATCTCAAATCATCCCTCTGAGATGATTTATTCTCTTCCCCTTACCCGTAGATTTGTAACGACTGCTACCAGGTGATAAATCGACCCTTGGTTTATATCTTGCACCTTTCTGAAGTTCTTTGGCGTTCATTAGTTGAGAACCACGTGACGACCGTGTGGCCTCATCTTGATCGTGCCATCTCTAGGTTCCTACCTCATAATTGTGCATACTAACAATCAAATTTACTTTCACAAAAAAGGAAATACCATTCCTTGCAGTTTGGCTCAGCAGGTAATTGGTCTTCCTTATGGGC
>SNQJ01S0000916.1:326571-344132 GCA_010110895.2 Picea sitchensis | reverse complement strand
TTCAAAACGTAATTCAAAATTTCAAAGGATTTAACAAATGTGTCAATATTTGTGGCCACATTTATAACCAATGCACTCTTGCATTGATTTCAAGTTTGTCACACTTTATGACAGATTATTGGCCATGGTGTGTTGGAATTTATCCAACCTCTTCACCACATTTCTTATTCATTTTCATTCACCCTTACAACAGGACCATGCTTCATGCTATAGGTTGATCACGATCCCAAATTAGTACACATGAAACTTAATAGTTCCTCATGAATACACCCAAGCACTATGCCTTCATTAGTAACCAGGGTGCCAACACTTGTGGCCACCCAAGAAATTCTCTTTTCNTCGTTGTCTTCCCTCTTATGTAAACATGCATTCCTCAATGCATTCCATGCAATGTGATAACTATGAGAACCTTGATTCCCATAGAATCAGTCCCCACGACCACTGTCTAATCGTAGAGTGCTAAACTCTATCTTCCTTGACTGGCCTGGAGGACTCTGTTTTTCTCTCCATGCGATCGAGAGCTATGACCTTAGCTCTATTCTTTCAAGTGCTACCCTTTCAGCTCCCGTGTTCAGGTGCCATGATCCTGGCTAAACCCCTTGTCTACAATTCGACGATGAAGATCCATCTTCCCCCATATCCAACGGCTGCAAGGGATTGCAGAACCTCAACTAGCTTGTGGTTTAATTCTTCTTCTGATCTCTGTAATGGATACGGGCCGTCCGATCTACGATCAGATCCCAAACTCAAAACAACACTATATTGAATTTAAATTACGGGTACAGGTCTCAACGTTGACCTGTGTGCATATGCAATCTCTGCAATGATCACGGGTCATCAATCTTATCGAACGACTGGCATCTACTTCGCTAACTCCAGTGGAAATATTGAAGTCAATCTGACGAATGAGATCAGTTTCTTTACGATGAACAACTCGTGTTCATCTCCTCTGTTAGGTTCTCAATTAACATGATTCGATCAGGGTTTTCTTTCGCGATCCTCACGATCTCGATCTGTAGTTGATCGAAGGAATTTCTACGATTTCTTAGTAAATATTTTTGACCTTTTGAGTCAACAGAGATCATTTGTTTAAGATGCTCCTGCATCATACAATCACTCTTTACTGTCAGAGGTTCACACCTCCATCATTCTGGTTCTCCTTCCCAAATCATACCCTACTTCATTATTCATGGCATACAACTGCCCTTTTAAAATTTCATGCATAACGTTAAGACAATAAAACATTTTTAGACATGTCCTAGCACATCTTTATGCTCTTCATCACATTATCCTCAAGGTTTTCATGAATGCAATACAGACAGTTCTCAACTGTTTCTGCAGTAATACAATCGTCATCACTATGGTGTCAAAACATTTACCTTTAATAGTAAAGCAACTTTCTCATTCCATAGGAAGCATAACACATAACAAGAAAGGAGTTAGAGACTCTCCCCTTCTTCCAATTCTTTCTACACCGCCTAGGGATTTTCAGCCCAACTGAGTTATTTCTAAGGCCTTCCTACCTTTTCTTGAGCAGCCTTGGTTAGGCCTCACTCTAACCCTTTTTGGGTACATTAACATGCTTTAATAGCAAGCTTTTTGTTCGTAGTGGGTCATGAACCTGTGCATCCTGCACATTATCATTCAGTTCTCAGAGTGGTTAACATTCAGCTGTTAGTCTTCCACCTACACATTTTGTTTTAAAAATGAAATCCAGGATTCTTATATAGGCAGGCTTTGCATCCCATTGCCCAACCTTCAACAATAATTAGGGTTGTGACTTTGTTCTTTTGATAGAGTCCTAACACAATTTCTTCACAGGGAACTCCTTCAGCACACAACTTCCTCATCGCATATCCATAACTATCTGTGATGGCCTCAACCTTGAATTAGCTTCAGCTTGTTACTAAGCATTATTTAAGGAACATAGACATGCATTTCTGACATGTATCCAGATTATGTATCCACACATATTCTAGTTTTTGTTAACTTACATCCATGATGTACTTAGCCATATTCATAATCTTAAGCCTGCATGTAGCTATCATAGGTATGTTTCACATTCCACATACATCTTTACCTTTAAGATCAATCACTCAGGATAGCTCACAATCCTTCTCATGTGATCCTCAAAGGCATAATCATTTGCCTATTATCATGACAACAAAGCATCTTTGCTCAAGCTATGATTTGGAACATAATCATTCCCCTCAAGCTATCATTTGGAACATAAATTTCATGACTCTTCAGAAGGGAGTCAGCCATGCATCCATGGTATTCATTTAATCTGGACAAGAGCAATTCTTTGCTTTACATGTCACTCATCAAGGCAGCCATGATGTTCCTTTAGTATACATATATCCTTACACCATGCATGTGCATCATTTACACATGGACCTATCAGACTTCCAGATTCTCCTCCAAGGATATTGTTGCCATTCTTATGACAAGCCTCATAGGGACACACAACACTGAGCTTCCCTCTCAGTTGTGAGCTTGCAGTCATTCACACGACATCCACATGGAAGTTGAATCAGACATAGTCATAACTATGTTCCCTTTCTATGTGATAACAACTAGCAAGAAAACACTCTTGCCTCAACCTCATTGGAACATTACCCAGCTTACAAATACAATCTGGGCAATTTTAACCATGCCCAAGGTAACATAATCAACCAATTTAGCTTCCAACTATATCTATATGGCTACCATCCACTATTGGATGTCAATCTGACCTATTGGGCTTCTAGAAGTGCCCCAACACTTCTTTTACCACATTCAGGATCAACATTTAGTCAACCATTCTATCTTAATTTTAACAATGATGTCTATTACCATTTGAACTATTCCCCTAAGGCCCAAATGAAATTTCAAATTATGTTACTTACTAAGTATCCTAGTTTAGAGATCCAGAGTATCTTTAGGTCAAGATCGGTCTTGACCATTACATCTAGAATTATTCCTTCTGTTCAACACAGTCATGGATGGAGGCCATTCTCCTCCTCCCACAAGAATTCTGGAAGATTAGTTCCTATCCACCAAGCAAGGGAGGTTGTGGTGATTTCTCACTCAATCACTCTATATTTCTACAGCTCTGTTTATCAGCTTGATTAGAAAAACCATGTCCAACAATTCTTGTACCCAGAAACAAAATTTGTTTCTCTGTCCACTTTGAAACCCGGGAGCTTTGCATGCTCTCCCTTTTCAGTAAGGGTCACTAGACTCATTCCTCTAATCGTGAGGAGTTATACACCTATACTAGGTTTATCCCTTCATTAAAGCAGTAATCATTACTGCTACAGATCCTCTCCATCCGTTCACATTGCTATTTTAGTTTAAATATGAGTGTTCTTCAACATAATCCCATTCCTGTAGGATTGATTATCATTTCCCAAAAAATGTTGGGCTTCCCTTGTCATAGACTAGCATGATTCAATATCGTTGGGGTAAAATACCAACTGTATTTAGAATTTGCATCCTTCTACTCAAGGAACTTATGCATATGATTTATGCTTGGCAGTAACATTTTCCACAAGCCCATCTTTAGCCTTGGTAACTAAATCTTACGACTGTACAACAACATGTATGATTGCACAGTGAAGTCAAATTCTTTATATGGGGACATTAGCAACATGCAGTGCCAATTTCCAAAACATCTATCAACAATAAGGAATCTCATTCTTCTCATTAGAAGAGGTTTTCTATGCCTCTTAGGAATGCGGTATGATAGGGTGTTACCCCTTAATTTCTTCTAGAAATATTTTCATACGACTCGTGCATGAGCCCAAATAGGCCAAGTGTTGTAACCATGCTCTGATACCAATTTGTAACATACTCGACCCCTAACTGCTCTTTTAAGGGGTGGGGCATCATAATTTTGTCTTTTCCTTAACTATCTCATCTCAAATCATCCCTCTGAGATGATTTATTCTCTTCCTCTTTCTCGTAGATTTCTAACGACTGCTACCAGGCAGTAAATTGACCCTTGGTTTAGATCTTGCACCTTTCCGAAGTTCTTCGACGTTCATTAGTTGAGGACCATGTGACAACCGCGTGGCCTCATCTCGATCGTGCCATCTCTAGGTTCCTACCTCTCGTAGGGAAGGTCAACCTATCCAACAACTGGCATAGACCTCGTCTAACACATAGGCTAGTGGGGAATTCGACGTTCTGAGATTTTTAACCACTCTAGCTCACAGTCCTCTCGAAGCGGGAACTCCGAACTAGTAGGTCGGACGACTGAGACTCACCTCAGATCAATGACCTATTTTACTTCACGAATTTGGACTTCGGACGTTTTATCCGCTCCAACAGGCATTTCTCTTGAAACGCAAACTCCAAACTCATAGATCGAATGGTTGAGAAGGATCCCGAAGGATCTGGAGATCCACGGTCCAAATACCTTCGCGGCTTCGAACTTCGAATGTTTTGGCCATTCAAATTCACAATTCCCCCGAAGCGTGAATCTTCGATCTCGTAGATTGGACGATCGAGAAGGCTCCCAAGCATCCTCAGATCTAAGGCCCATATTAACTTCGAGACTTCAATGATTTTAACTCCCTTACGATGAACTTGCTCAATTCGTCGAACTCGCGAAGTCTGAAGGACTCAAGGGGTTAACTCTCGCGTTCTTTCTCGTATCCAATGGTCACAACAGACCTTGACCCTTCTCGAACATATCTCGTCCGTTCACCTTCCTTACAAAGGATCTTCCCCTTTCCATACTTGGATCTCACTATCCTTCCCGAGCTTTGTTAGCTCTGAGAGGCTTAAGAGCTTTGCGCTCTTTCTCTTGAACTTAACACTTGGAAGAATTCTTCTGCGCACCCCTTGTGCTCATTCATCAAGTCTAGAAATTAAGAGGTTCTCGACATTTGGCCACCTCATAGAGACTATGTGCATATCTGCACTACCTCTCTTGAGCTTAACAAGATTCATCCTCCCAAAGACTCGGGGAAACTAGGAGTGTCGATGTGCACCCGTGAAAACCCTGGCCAAGGTCAACGAATTCACAGTCCACTTATTTTAACTTAAGCCACCACAGGGCTCAGGCATTTACGTATACAAATTAGACAATTCCACACTTACTTAAATACACAATTTAAACAAGAATAAGGAGATACAATATATCCATTAAGCAAACATGTACATCCCTGAGTCATTCACATGGTATCCAACTTTATTACATAGTTACAACTCGATTACACAGGGTATAATAATACTTATCTATTACAGATTTCAACCAACTAACTGACTGTGGATGTGTGCCTTTCCTCCCAACCATAGGCTTAGAGGCATTCATTCTTAGCACTTTGGACACCCTCGTGCCAAGCCATTATATCACTAGGGAACTATATCATCTCTCATAGACCTTCTCTCTATCACAGTATCCCTGCGAGGTTTATCAGATGCTTCCTCAACATAAAGCTCGCGTTCGGGCCCTTTAGGTCGTGTTCTCTGCACTTCCTTTTGGTTCACGCATCTCCTTCCGAGCTTGCGCTCCCATCTGGTGTCTCTCCTCTTGATGTTTCCTTTCCTTCCCGTCCGATGTGTATCTTACCTTCCTTCTTTTGGAAGGTTTCTGACCTATCATGTTCCTTATGTCAGAAGGAAGCTCATGTCTGCAGGTCTCTAAGGTACTTCGGGCTGACAACCCATGTTTCCAGTCATGGGGGTGGTTGATTATTCAACCACCACTCCTTTCCTTCATTAACTGATTATTTCCTCTACAGATATCATGGCTCGTACTTCAAGGCTTCACCTCCCAACAGTCAATTATGGGCAATTTATCAATAATACATTTACATCATCCACATGCCTTAGCATGTTAATCATATTTTATGATTAATTACAAGATGGGGGAAACAAGGTGTTACATTGTAGGTTGCATGGTGCAAAGTGTCAGATTCCTCCTCAAATAGCTCTAGCTATTGTGAAGCCAATTCTTCAACTATAGTCTTGTTCTCAATCATTATCTGTTCATTCCAACTAGGCTCCCCTGTAATGTCATCAATCTCCATGCTTTTGGGACTAGTTTCACCTTCATATGATTCATGTCCTTCTTTCTAGATACATGAACAATGTGTGATTTTTCAACTGCCTTTTTGGTAGGATCTTTATCTCCATCATCATCTGAATTTCTAGTGGAATACTTTCTCTGTTCTTGACTATTATTTCAAGGTTTCTCTTTTGTTGAGGTGCTCTTTTGTGACACATTTGGTGAACCTCGGTTTTTACTTGTTGTTTCTTGATCTCGTTTCTTATAATAGTCATTGATGTTGAATAATGCCTCAATATCATCCAAGGTGGTTTTAGGCAAGGCTTCAGAAGGATTTTGATTATCTCCCCCTCCTTCTTCTAATTGAATAGACTTATTAAATGATGAGTTGTGTCCAATTGAGAACATGTGCGTTGAAAACAAATCCTTTAGGTCGAAACCCTGAATTTCCTAATCTTCTTTTAA
This sequence comes from Picea sitchensis, assembly GCA_010110895.2. Taxonomy (NCBI): domain Eukaryota; kingdom Viridiplantae; phylum Streptophyta; class Pinopsida; order Pinales; family Pinaceae; genus Picea; species Picea sitchensis. The sequence continues at coordinate 337,669 of SNQJ01S0000916.1, read as the reverse complement.
ATAGAAATGGTGAAATTAAGTGGTGTATTCATCCAATTGAGAAAATTTCTTCACGGAAATTTCTCCAATTTTCTATAGCAATGAAATGAATTGTTTTTTTCTTTTTTCGTTGAACAAATGCACCCAATATTTATATTGTTTGCATACTTCAACAGTGAAAAGTTTATCGGAAACATAAAATGGAAGCGAAGAGGGTTTCCCCTGAAATTCATAAATTCTAATAAAACTTAAATCTTCCATGGTTTCAAAAATTCCTTTCTACGACATAAAGGATGCAACTTCTATTGATAATCTGGACAGGAAATGCTATGAATTAACTTCTTAAAAGAGGAAAATAATACATTTTTCACTTCATAGAAATTGTATGGAGCCATGTGCTTCCATAACACTGGATACCATAATGAAACTAGATCCATTTTGAAGTCTATATTCTTAGCCATGGGAAAGTCCTCAAAAATATGGCAATAAATTGTAGCATGGATTAGATAAGAAGTCATGTAAAATTTCATGGTCTTCCTAATGCTTCCTAACTGAAATGAAACCTCATTTGAAATGATCTGGGCCCAATCAATTACAACATCTTCGTGAATTGAATGATACATAATATATATAATATACTTTGCAACTGAGGCCATGGACTCATGTCCAATTATTCTAACAAGCGTCCATGCAAATTTTTGTATGGATATTTTAGAGAACATACCTCAATCTCTACAACATTAGCATCACTTGTCAAGATTGTAAGAAATCTTTAAAGGAACTCCATTCCCTCATTGTGAGATTTTATAAATTCATCAACTTCAATGTTTTTGAATGTCAGAGTGGGGTTAGGTAATCTCAAAATTCCTCTAAACACCGAAGGTGTTAAAGAAATCAGTGATTTTCTTTGTATCTGAATAACTCTTCTCGCGGTGTCAAATTTATCAGTGCACCAAAGGACTAATTCTTTGAAATTGGCTACTTCTGGCATGCATTCGGCTAATGCAATACTAGAGGTGCAAACCTTGTTCAACTTCTTTTCTTCGATTGGAAGAGTTGAGTGCCACTTGAAGGCCCACGACCACTAAAATTGGTGGTCTTCTCATCCCAAAGTGTTGACAATATCACCACAAGATAGTTCTTTCCTTTTACTTAACTTATCTTACAAATACTATTTTCGTGAATAGGTGGTGCTTTTGTTAACACAATCCTTTTACAACATGGATTTTAATTCCTTATTTAATTTACCATGTATTTCCTTGATTATCAAATGGTGTAAATCTTAGTTCGAAGTTGTCAATTGCATGGTCTGATTTAAAATTTATGGTCAATCTTTTACGAAAATCGTGTCACTTAATAATGGTATTCAATTCATACAAGTGACGACTGATGTGGTGATGGGAAATTTCATTGGGAAAAGTTATATCATGTTGTGAAAATGTTTAAGTATGCAAGTGCAAAGTGATTAACATGAAGGTCATTTTAGAGGACGTAGAAATGCGGGGAGCGAGGTTATGGGATGGGGATAAGAATATGGAAATGAGGGGAGAACTCTGCATCCGCGATCAACAAAATCGGTTAAGTTTCAAAAAGAGGTACATTATGAGTAATGCGGAAGTGGGGAGGGTCTTTTGGGGGGTTTCAAATTTGTTGGTTTGTGGGTTTGTGAGGTGAGGGATGGATTAGTATTCTGCAACAAGACTCTCACAACAAAAGAAATGGATAAGTGTTAAGATTGCAGGATGGTGAGAAATAGACTAAGTATGGGACTTGGGGACTTGGTGGTACCCCCCTCTACAACCCACATTTTAAAAAAATGGCTAAATATAGGATATACAAGAAACACAAAAATGTCTAAGTATGGACCAATATACGTAAACATTTATCAACGAATGTGGTCAATGCAAATGTAATTTTTCAATATCTAACTAGTAGTCCTATGTATACATAAAACAAAATTCAACAATCACATATTGAACTCAAACAATTGACCATCTTTGTTTTCTATCAAATATAGTGACCCGGTAAGTAATGATAAACCCTCTTTAAATGATTCATCAACTCCATAGTTTAGCTCCATGTAGACATGTGAATATGATATATGATTGAACAATCTAGAGATCTCCTACATATGAGTAGCTACAGGAAGCACAGTTATATTGTGAATGTTCATATCATTTCTCATATAATTGATGACCAACAATGAGTCCTCATATGCCTAAAGTAACAATAACCCTTTAGTTGAAGCCAACTTTAATAATTCCCTCAAAGCCAAAAATTATGCATAATTATTTGTCACATTCTCCACATTGACTTTGAACTTAAAAAAGTGTGATTCAAAGCAAAAAAAAGTGTGCCTCCAATACCATAAATTTTGTCATGTCCTTAACAAACCCCATAAAAAAACTCTAGGGATTATTTTTGTCTACCATGAGCTCACCAACCTACCTTGGGATGTTTTCTTTGTGATTCAATTTGCAATATTGAAACATTGAACAAACTTGAGCTAAAACCTAGAAAGTTTGAATATATTTGTTATCAAATGTTAGAGTGTTCTGGGAAAGCTATATGCCCTAAAGGACTAGAAATGGAGCAACTATGTACTTCTTTAGTTCACTTCTAAGGAACGAAGAATGTAAACACTCAACATTGTTTCCCAGATAAACATTGTTATTACTTGAACCCAACCAATGGCATACATCTTTCTAAATTTGTTGTGCAAATGGGCACATGATTACTAAGTGATAGGTTTTCTCCAACTCCTTCATACAAAGTATACAAATGCCTAGACCCTATTTATTTCATTTGTATAACATCTCCCAGGTCAAAACTTTATTGCTCAACACTAACCACACGAGAAGCTTTGTTTTCTTTGGGACCTCGATCTTCCAAATTTTGGTCCACCACCATCTATGATGTCTATATTCTGTAGACTGTGTTGCATGATATCCTAACTGGTAATGTATCTACCTGTTATATTATTCTTGGACCATACCACACTGTCTCCCTCATCACTTATTCTAAATCAATGAGCTATTACCTAAATGCATTCAACCATATCCCTCTTTTGAATGAGGGTTCTTATGCATTCTAGATCCCAATAGAGGTGTGAGCTTAGGAATGATCAATACAACTAATTACACCACCTAGGAGAGCCATGCAACTAATTCTTCGATGTTCCAAAGACAAATCGAGAGTTTGTGATTTTGAGATCCTAATAATTGGTTAGAGGCTATGCATGTAATGAATTACAGAGGTCATCAAGGAGGCTATGCATATAGTGAATTACAGAGGTCATCAAGGAAAATCATTGATGTAGATAAAGAGAAGTTCCATATATAAACATGGTAGATGAATAGTTATTGTTACACACCATATAGTCTTAAGAATGATAAGACTATAATTTCACAATTTATCTAGTCAAAGTAAGTAAGAATGTTGTTGATTATTATTATTTAGCTCCTAATTTACTACTCCATCTATGATCTTAGAGCTTTCTAAGGAAAAGGCGAAAGAAAAACCTTTGAAATCAATGATATTCAAGGCACTTGCATGTGTTTAGAAAACGAACACAATGTAAATTCATGGTGAAGCAAGTAAGATTTGTTTCATGACAACAAGAACTACTTCAAAGACTATCCTCTTCTACTGATTTCAACAACTCGTTGCATTCTTGGTGAATTATTGGAATTGGGTTTACATAACATATACCTTTCATTAAAACATCTTAGTAAGAGCATTCCTCAAGTTATTTCTCTGTGTAAGGTTTCCATCTCTCATCTTTAACTTGTCCATTCATTACACTAATTAATGAATTGAATATTGATTCGCAAAGTAATACCATTAATTACTTTTCTCTTGCTTGTAAATAATAAAAACAACAATTGTTACCCAGATATCTTTCAGCAACAATGATGTCATCCTCTAGCTATCTGATCCATTACCACCGCCACCAAAGCTCATACAGTGTAATTTGAATCACTGTGGGACGTGGTCATGTGCATGCGTCGCGCATGCGCACACACACACACATTTTATAGCCTCATAAATATAGTGAATAGATGAGGGGAATTTAGTCACATCCATTAAATATGGGAAATTAACAACATCATCAATTTAAAAAATCATTTATATTAAAAAATATAACTATTGATAATTATTTAATAATATTTTGGTAAACATTAATAAAATAATTTTCATGCAAAACAAAATAATCTAAATTTAAAATTCAATGGGTTAGCTTGAGTGATTTAATGCTTCGAGCTTCGTGTAGGAAGTCTTGGGATCAATCACTTGGGTTGGTTGCCTTTATTGTTTTCCTTATTCGATGGCCTTATCAAATCAGACACCATAATCATTGCCAATAGTTTTACACTTGGTAGCATTCATGAAATGCAAGGAAGTGTCGAGGGGTTTCTCCACGAGGATTTACTTGGAACAAAAAGTCCAATGAGCTAGTTTGAATCGTTCAGTGATTTGAGCTTCATGCAAGGGGTACTGGGGTCAATCCCTCGAGTTAGTTGCCTCTATTATGTGTGTCACTCAATGTCTCGGCTAGGTTAAGCATCATAATCAACCCCAACAAGTTTACACTAGACATCATTTGCAAAATTTTAGGAAGTGCTCAAGGTTCCCGTAAGGTTTTCCTTGAGAAAAATAATTAAGTCAAATTCAACCCACTTTCACTAATGAAACATATGGTTCTTAAGTGGGCATGGACTGTAACTTTTTAGGTTGACATATTCAACAAAGACAAAGAGCCCCAAAATAACATTAATATACATCCATTTTAGCCTTGTATTTATCAAGCATAAAAAGGATAAAAATAAATAAGCTTAATTAAAAGATGTGAGATCAATGTAAATTTATATTAAGTTTAATTTTTTCAAGCTAATAACTAATTAAAATAAATAAATGATGAGTTGTTTTTCCTTGTATTTAAATTTGTATTCAATTTATTTTAACAGTGTTATCCATGAATGCACACATGGACACAAGGATCTCTTCCACCTTGGTCCATCGAGCACCTTAATTTTCTGTATACAATTAAACTTGTTAAAGGAGATTTTGATTTTGAGTGAGAACGAGATTACCCAATAACTACTTGTTAAAGGCATCAAATGTCTAAGGTTCAAATTTCATCGAATCCTTAAGGTTCCATCTAAAAGGGCCATCCTCATGTCGATTATGCATTTCACCCATTAGATGTACATGTTGTCAAGTCAACATTTGACTTAAGAGTGTGTACTATGATCATCAAATGCATAATCAACTTAAGTTCATGGATGTAAAAGTGGGTTAGTATATCATGTTAATGTGAAAAAGTATGTTAATGTGAAGTTGAGGTTCAAAGTTTCCCATTTATCAAAAAAAACAAAACAATAATTAGCTATTAAAAAAATGTTAAATAATAAGTTAGGGGAGGGAGGCCAATAGTGGAGTAGGGATCAATATTGTAAATAGAACTCAACATGTCATCACATAAATTGATAAAGCATAGTAAAATATGTCTTAAAATAACTTAAATTGTTCAAAACAAGTTCAAAAATAGCCTATAAATTCATTGTGCCCACAAATGTCTAGAAAATGATTTTATTACACCAAAGTACATCACTAAAATGCTTATCATTATAAACATCATGTTTAATACACATCATCCAACAGGCGCAGAAGGTGCAGGCGGGACAACCTGTGATCCCAGAGGAAATCCTTTGATTCAATTTTTGTGGGGCCTTGGGAATGTTACAAACAACTTTGTTGAAGCTTACACTTTGTGGCACGGTCTTAAGCTCGCCAAGGCCAATGGTTTCAAGAAGATAATCAGATTGTGGGATTCTATGATTGTGATTCGAGATATCATTAATCAATCTAACCTTGAGACTAAATCCCTCCCTGGAGTGTTATCTCGCACCATAACTCTTCTTGTTGGTTTTGAGGACAAGGTCTTTCACATACTACATGAGCATAACAACTTCGCATATGAATGTGTTGAGCATGGAACAAATCTAGGAGAATGTAAAATTGAATTTAATGGGGTTTGTAATTTCCTCCATCTACCTTAATCCATAGGTATTCATCCAAGTGTTATGTATGGGTGGTAGTTGGTGCCTTGGTATCCAAGTTATTTCTGTTGTCCATCAAACTCCACACACTTTCGAGTTAATGAATTCATAACTGTGAGTATGTGTGAGCCTCAATACTTCGGGAGAATGGTCGATGCTCTGGTTTTCACCTTGTGTGGTTTGTATCAATTTCGGTGTGGTGCTTGGACATTCTATCATAGTAAGTTGGTGGGCATTGTCGATGATTTGTGTTCAATGTGATATGTTAGCTCTCTGTAGACCAGTCCTTCTCTGATTTCTTAGTTCATTTCTTTTAATTCCATCCTGAAAAGCTAGTGTAGATTGCAGGTTTTGAATTAAGTAGCCCCTTCTTTGCATCCTGGGTTATCATTTGCACGGTTTAAATCTAATGTTGGGTTGATTCCCTTGAAGGATTTTCTCTGAATTTTAGTTTTTTGGGATGAAAAAGTCAAAGGTGACGAAAGGTATCTATGTTACAGTCTCTTGTCTTCTATGGGTTTCTCCCCATTTTGGTTTGAATGCTCTTCTCTCTACTACTTTGGGGTCCTTGTCGGTGTTTATCTGTAGACAAGAGGTTTGAAATTGGCAATTTTACCTATAGCAATTGTCATCTCCTTGAAAATCCCATACATAATTAGGAGCTCAGGTATTGGTCTTGGTTCTCTCTCCATTCTCGCTCTTTCTTCCGACAATCCTCTGTTCAAGGTAGTTGATTTTGACACGTAGTACAATATTCCCCATGGGTATCTGTTTCCTCCCAATTTGTGTGTGAACCTTGTAGTAACTATTCTCTGGTATGGGGATAATTATTATGTCTCAAGGGATCTTGTAGCTTATCATGTTCCGGTCTTTGGGTTCGCTCTTTCGAAGGTTTGGTCTGGTGGCATATTTGGTATTGTTTCTATTGGTTCTTTCAAGGTCAACCACAGAAACGAGAACTCAGAAAACCGATGGTTAGCCTTTGTCACTAATATCTATGCTCATTCCTATAATCCCACCATCAATTTCAATTTAGGTGTGTGGCTAGGTTACATCAACAACTGGGGTATTATGTAATCCACGCCAATGACCATTCACCAATGAAAAATTATAGTGGAGTATTATAAATGAGTGTCAATCATCCCTAGAAGCACCATTTATGCATTATACAATTCAAAACTACTCAATCGATCACTATCATGGTCCATCACAGAGTATCTTGAATTTAGGTATTGACACCATGTCATGAACTATTTTATTTTAAAGTTTTTTGTTTGTTGTCACATATGTTTCTATTTACATGTCATTCTACATTGTATCGGCCTCTAACACTTTACATTGTATGTTTGAAGGGTTCTATAGTAATGGCAATAGGGAATATGTTGCTCACATAAGGAGGGAAAGAAGGCCAATGAGAAGGGGTGACCCCCTACAACACTCAGCCTTAGACAAGGAGCCAAACCAAGTTGATACTCAAGATAATATATATGCACATGTTGGAGAGGATAATGAGGTAGACGTTGAAGGTGTTGCTTCACCATCAATTACAATCCAAGGTGTAAGTTTAAGCAAGAAGATCAATATCATCATATGCTAGACAAAAGAGAATATGATGAAGGCAACAAATGATGTTGAATTCAATATATAGACAATGAGACGGGCTACAAAAAAATATGGATTTGCATCAATGTCATTATTGCATTATTAGTTAAATTGTCTCACACATACAAAGAGGAAAGGCTTGATCTTAGAGTTAACTAAACAAAAGGAGGAAGAGATAGTTGTTTTGTATAAAGAGATGGTTGAAATGAGCCATGGGATGGAGTTGATACAACTAAAGGTCAATGTTGCTCTGAAAACTTGTTAGTTAAGGCCAAATCCATTCCAACATGGGTTTTCTAGGAAATAATGGTGGCCAAGGTTTAAGAATAGGTATCCAAAGATTGCATTATGAACAATAGAGGACCTAAATAGAGATGAAGATTTGAATCTGAGTCCTATAGTCATGACCAAGTTCCATGAAAATATGTCCAATGCATATGAGGAACATTCATATAGTCCAAAAAATATATGGAATTGTTATGAGACTAGTTTACAAGGTGGAAGGAATTATTGCATGCGGGTAATTGCTAAGAGAGGGAACAAGAATATGCCAAAAGTGCTCCCTAAGAGTAGAGAGTGGATAATTGTATTGTGTTGTGTAAATGCAATTGACCTATCAATACTTGGGTTCTATTTTTTCAAGGAGAAGTCAAATATAAAGAACTATATTAGAAAAAGTGAGCCAAGCATGTGCATGGCTTCACATCCCAATGAATGGGTGGCTAGAAAATTGTTTATGAAATGTCTTTATCACTTTGTTGCTTTTGTACATGGTGGTGTCTCACCTACTAACAAACACTTGTTGATTTTTGATGGCCATGGAGGCTACACAACTTTACAAACCATGAAGGAGGTAAGCAAGATGGGCATAAGCTTGTTGACTTTGCCTACACACACTACTCATAGGCTGCAACCCCTATATTTGAGTGTAATTGGACATTTAAGAATCACTTTAGGTCCGAGAGAGCATCACAGATAAAGAAGAACACAAGAATAGAGGTAAAAATGTTTGAATTAACATAACTTGCTAGTAGAGATTATCAAAGTGTTCTTGCAGCCTCCAATATGAAGCCTAGATTTAGGTGTATAGAATCTCGATGCTAAATTGTGATGCTCTTACCAATGATATGGCTCGTGACCAAGATTTTAATATACATGGTGAGGAAGATGCAAACACTATGGTGAACTTGCAGAGACTCTCTTAAGGACACTACCATCCATTAGGTAACGATGATGAAAATGTTAATGCTACTCAAGAAGAATACAACAACATAGTGCAAGAGAATATGGAAGTTGTTTCATCACATGAGCCACATATAGATTCTACAAATTCCAATCAAAATGACATTGTTGAATAGAATGTGGTTGGAGGTTGTCAACCAATGGTAAGTATCAATGAACAATTGGCATTGCCAAACCAATTTCCATGGTCTAAGCGGTTAGTGGAAGACGCGATGAATATGAATCAAAATATTGTTAATAACACCAATGAAAAAAGCCTTAACATGCCTTCATTCCCAACAAATATGAACAACAATGAAGTTGTCCATTATTATGTGGATGTTGGAGACGTGGAAGAACAAAATGGAGTTGGAGGTGATGAAGAACCAATGGAGAAGCCAGTGAAGAAGAATCATAATGTCTAGATGATCCTCATGATCAACCAAATACTAGTCCATTACTTTCACAATACACAAGGTTACCAATGGAGAGTGTGATAGAGAAGTCAACAATAGGATCCACATATTTTTTTTTCGATTAAGTAGGAATTCTCGGTTACTGAGGATTACATCATACTCTTGGTTGAGGCGTAACAAAAGAAAATAGAGATCTTTGAATTGAAACAAAAGATGAATGATCTTGCAAATGATAAGAGTGATATAAGGATTGTTGCAAATGAACAACAAAAGTAGGAAAGGCTTCAAAGAAAAAGGGAAAGGCAAGAAAAAGAGTAGGAAAAACCGTTGACAAGGCATGTAAGATATCAACAAAAAGAGCTACAACGAAGTCAAAAGGAGCAAGAGAGGCGGGAGGAGCTTGACAGAGCTACAAGTGAGCCAGAAAAGAGGTTAAGGTTGTCCAATTAAGTGGATCGAATCACAAAGAATAGGCTACTTTTCCGAGATCTAATAAACATTTGAGATCCCTAACCATAAATTGGTTGCAACACCTCCCCACTCCCTTCCTACTAGTTCAAGATCCATTTCAGTATGTTCTTTTGCAAAACCTCCAATTCTTTTTTGGGTATTGAGCATAGGTCATAACTATAGCATTCCTATACCACCTTAGATGTATGTAACAAAACGACATCAAGCAAATGCAAGGAACTCAACGTACTTGGATCAAGCAGATGCAAAAAACTCAACTTATGAAGGGCAAAACATATACTTATCCTCCTAATTGATTATGAAATTTTATGTTTGGTGTAATCACATGTAATGTGGATTTTGTTACAAAGGCATTTTTTGGTGTTTGTATATGTTTTTTTTTTTTTTCTAAGCCTTGATTAGTATGTATTCTAGCCCAATCTATAAGGGCATTTTCCTAATTTATTCCTAGATCCTACTTTCCTCTTCATTTTGAGACCTTGTATTCAAATACTGTTAATATAAATGAAACTTTGGTTTCCTATATCTCAAACATGCAATTCAATTTTCAATTTAATGCACACATCCTATTTGCATTTCATTCCAATGCACATACCAAATTCACATTTCAATCCAATGCGCACGTTTTCAATGCACGTTAACAATAACAATCTCTATACATAGAAAAAGTAAAAGAGATTTGTAATTTTGGTATGGAACAAAACAATTCATACAAAGAATGCATGCATAGTAAGCAAACATGTTTTGGGCACTCTATGTAAAAGACAATGATGCTAAACAAATGCAAGATCATTGCCAACTAAATCGCCTCAAAGAATTACTTAATTACTCATACACCAAATGGCTAGCCACATTAGCCAACAATTACAAAGTTGCATCATTACTCATACTCTAAATAACCCAAAACATGACTCGTTATACATACTCAAACAACAACCCAAACAATAATGAACTTAAACATACCCACACAATAAGCTTACAACTATCCCCAAACCACCCATTTACTTATCACAATGAAAAATGCACATGCTCAATAAATCAACAATATGGCTCTTATTTGTAAACACAATGTTCTTTGTTGGCCTTGTTCAAGTTATTTTTAGGTCTATCACAAACATTCTTAATAAGTCTTAGCAAAAGTAGAAAGAAAGATACCATGAACATCACCAATCCCACGTTGGGGTCAATGCAATCCCTACAATGAATTCTCATTGTCTATAAGTAGGTTCAGAGCAGTTTGAAGAATGCTACAGGAAATCATTCTTTCACTTTGGGAACCAAAATAATGCTTCTAGCTATGAACTCTACAAGCTACTAAGATTTGGGTGAAAGAGCTTTGCATTGTAA
>SNQJ01S0000916.1:287796-307690 GCA_010110895.2 Picea sitchensis | reverse complement strand
GGAAAGTGGTGCGCTAGTTCTGGGTGGGATCATCTGTTCAATTTTGTTTCTATTCTTTTGCTTGGTGCATTTAACCTCTCTTGGCTATAGATTGCAGCTAGAATTCTCTTCTCGGTCAAGGTCAAGGTGCTCGGAGGGAGGCTTCGGCCTGTGGTTGGGAGACAAGGGTATCGTCGTGGTAAAACGAGCACACAATCCTTTATATTCTAACAGTACATATCCCATTCCAAAATCTGCAATATTCTTACATGCATTAAAGAAGTAAGGACTTCTGGCGACATTAAATAGTATAGCAAATTCAAAAAACAAGTCAGCAGGCTGCCAAAGGGAGTTTAATGTTACTGTCCCACTTGATTTTGCTGTCTGAGATGAACTTCTAGCCATACTTGAGGAAAATGAGAGAATGGGATTGTAGCTCATTGAAATCTCTGTTGCCGCTTCTTGTTTTGTTTCATCTCCTTAGCTTTTTTAATTCTCTCATAATCCTTTTCAAGTGTCTCTTTGAGTTTTGTAGACACCCTTTTACAACCTTCAAAACCACCTCCTTTACAGTCATTGATAGAAAGTAGAAGGTCCATGTTAGCTTTTGGGGTAAGTTTGAAAGTGTTTACACCATGTTTGGGGTGCTTCCTGAGGTTTGGGGTACATGGTGTATGTTCAACCCTTGGATGGTTCGAGATGGATTGACGCATGTGAGATGGTCCATGATGGATTTGCACAGTTGGGATAGCTTGCTTAGTGGATGCTTGATCTTAGATGGTTGCTGGCTTGGTATTTTTCCCTTAGGGGTTGGAGTTCTCTTGAAAGTTTGGTGGATGCCCTTCATGATGACCACATGGAGACTTCACTTGGTTGTGTTAACATTCACCAAGTGTTCTCAGACACAATTTTATTAATCCGGAAAATAAAATTACATAATAGGTGAGAGGAATAGTCGATATATAACCTCTATAGTCTTATCACAAAATGCCATGTGTCCTTGACCAACAATGCAAGGATAATTGCAATGACAATGATATGACAAGGACAATCTATCTCCTAGGAAATACCTAACTTCTAGAAATACTTTATTCTAGGAAAATATACTTTAGGATTGTGAGTCTTGTTACCCCTTCATATTTCATGAGGGTAACTCTTGTGATTTTCATCACAAGATATGATTTGCAGCATGATACATATGGATTTTTGATGAATTGGGGGTTCCTAGAAAACATTCTGGTCTGTTTGTTTACCAGCTCAAACTCTTTAAGGAACCCACGGCACCGTACCTACTGTCCAATGATGTTATTATTATGGTTCTCCCAGTATGCAGATGTGGAATCTTGAAGCAGAATTTATAACCTGCCACATGCTTGCATTTTAAAGACCTTTTCAGGGTGTTGTTTGTTGATAGGAAATGCAAACTCCGATTTGCAGTAGAGACCTCATGGGAGCAACATAACAGCAGATCTCCCTATGCAGTGAACAACGTTGTGCCAGTCTGGTGTAATGTTGTTTCACCAGGGCAAGCAGAGGAGTACACTAGGAATTTGTGGGCCACAGTTCTTTCCCAGTTGAAGGATGAGATTGCGGATGTTGTATTCACATATGTTAAATGTTGCACCTAGGTTGTTAAGATAGATATAGACCTGGAGGCACTGGTGATAGATTCTCTCATGTCTGGGACACTTGAACAGCTAATAGACTATGTCCCTAAACTATGCTTAAAGGACAATCTCAGGAGATGATAAAGTAGGTGCTATGGCTGTGATAGGGACACCAACATGAATAATCCATTTCAGAAATATTCATTTGTTGATATTGGACAAAGGTGCTGAGAGTAGACACAGGCGAATCAAGTTTCTGTTTATATCCATGGATTGGACCCTAGTAATGTGTTGTTCATCAGGAGTATTATATTTCCCCAGCAGAGAAATTGGCAGTTGGGAGATCTGGTCATGACATGAGAAACATGAACTTCCAGTGAAATAGCGTTTCCTTCAGTATTTCACCAAGGCTAATTTTGTGTCAACTATGACTAACACTTGCACTCACTAGTCTCCACACAATATCCCTGTACCTAACAACAACAGTTGGAATACTTTTGAGGGGTGATTTTAGCATGATTGATGCTATTGTTGGAAAGCTTGCATGAAATTTTGATCTCCAGCCTGGGGTACTACACATATTGTCTCCTAATTTTGGAGTTTTTTTCCTATTCCAGCAAGAGTGTTATGTTGAGAGAAACTTTCTAGAGGATTTACAGGTCTTGTTTCAATGTAAGTGTTCCAGTTTTGAATCTCCAGATGTCAGGGTTCGTAAGGAATATACAAGATAGCAGCACACATGCTTGCATCAGAGGTCTGTTGATATTAATAAGAAGTGGCTGTAACATCCTCAGATCTTCAGTGATCAAATGGAGAGATCACTTGGAGCTGCTGTAATGAGTGCTGGGCTCGAAATAAACCTGATCTGTACTGTTGAGGTGCTGGTCGCATAATGTTTTTGGCATTTGTTCAGGCCAAATGAGGAAAGTACCTTTAGCATGAACAACTGGGTGTGAACAACAATGGATTTAGTCTTTATAAGAGCAGATCAGCAGGCTTTATCCTAAACATGAAGGTCTTATAATCTTGCACTCAGGATACGTCATAAGACAAGAAAATCTGGAGATACATATTAGCTGATCTAAATCATGAAGGGAGGGCCGACCTGTCTCAGCATACATTAGGGCCAACCTGTCTTTTGTTATTGGAAGAATATGCATATGTAAATCTTGTGCGCCTTGTTCAGGATCTATCAAGAATGGATTAGTGCGCCTTTGCCAAGGGAGAAATAAAAAGGTTTTTGGATCTGCTGTTGTGATGAACCAGTGCCAGACACTTCTTTGTAGTTCCAGCGCATGTTTGAAAGGCAAATTCTGAGCGGCACGTTGACATCTGAGCAAGTAGGGCTTTTTCCTATTATTGTGTCTTGTTGTATCTCCAGGTTGTTTGTCTCCTTACGATACAGTTCAAATTCTATCCCTGGAGAAGATAACAAGGCAATGTGTTGACGATAAGGCTGTAGAGAAGAGTGCTTCAAAGAACACAATGTCTAAGCCTGAAGAACAAGCCTGCTGCTGAGCTGGGTGGCAATATGATTACCTAGAAACAGATTTGTGGTCATGTTTCAAAAAATGTTTACTTCATCAATGGAGACCTGTACCAGGAGTGATTGGAGGCATGTGTAATGGCTGATCTAGAGCTGAGGTGTTATATACCATATTAAATGAGTAAAGCCAGCAGTAAGAGAATCTGTAGAAGCAGCAACAAGGCATACTTTTCTCAGGACTTCTTGATAAATGGTGGATGCTTACAAATTTTTTTCATGCATCCTTCTTGACTGTGATTTTTCTTCTACGCATCCTTCTTGGACTGTGATTCATTTGGAACAATCTGTCCTGTGCAACCTGAAAATAGTCTATAGTTCTGAAGCTTCCAGAATAAAGGATAATGGCCCTCCAAACTCCTCTTCTGCAAGGTCTGAACTAATCCCCACACGATTCGCTTTGATACGGCCTGGATTCTGCCATCTTCAATCGCACTGAAATCTGTATTATCCAAAACGGTCCACACTTCAAACTAGCACACCAGACACGTGTCCCCTAAAGGCAGTTTCATTTAACTCAAAAACGTGCTTTTTATTTCATTTCACCCATATGTGTTGGAGCACAAGAGAGTTAGAGTAACAAAGGGCTTTGGTGGGCGTGAGAAGGATTCCGAAGCAAAGCCAACCCCACCCCCTCTCTTTCACTCACACCTACCATTTGGCTCTCTTGAGTAAATTAAATGCAATATTAAAGCATACCTCCTTTTCTTTTTCATCCTTTACTTAAATTTTTAACATTACCATTAATTGTTTCTGTGGATGTTTCGAGAGTGGTTCCAACCCTCATTGACTCTAGCTGGAGAAAGAATGTTTTAGGTCCCACCAAAATTCAGACTCAATCGGTTTTCTCTAGGGATTTCAGATTAAGGTGGATTGCAATGCTTCCACTCGATTCCATCATGTAAGAGGGTATGAACTGACATTTAACTGGCGGCACCAGCACCTTTATGCACCATTTTGGGTGGTATTGTTACAATGAACTCTTCACACGACCCCAAGAAATGTACACTTACCAAGTAAGTACCCTTTCGCTTGAATTCTTTTCTTTGTCATCGTGTTAAGTGACTTAGTGGTGTATTTGCACACCAACCCCTATCTTGTAAGCAATCGCGTAGGGTTGAAGGGAAAGACAAAGATTCAAGGATGTACATGAATATGTATTTGTTTTTCAAAAATTTGGAATATTTATGTATTTTTAGTGATCAGAGCTTTATCTGCTTTTCCTGGTTTTTCCCTTGCCCGTTTTGGGGTCGACGGCTCAAATGACCGGGTTCGGGTTCTCAGCCTAGGAAACTCAAAGCAACGGCAAAAAGTTTTTGCAAGGGTCCCCAAAATACCCAAGACGAAAAAATCTGGGAAAATCTAAAAATCGGTGAAAAAATCGGAAAACATTAAAAATACATAATTTATTCATTTTTTTCAAAATTTTAAACATTTTTCAATATATAAAGCAACAAATAACATCATCATATGTTTGGTAGGCACATAAATTTGGAGAAAGAACTGATATATATCATATAGTGGATGCTAAATAAAAAAATGATACATCAAAGTCAACATCGAATCCTGAAGTCCAAATCACAAGCAAATGACATCAATGATCACATATATAAATGTATATGTCCCAAAATAGCAACTAGCTATATATGGTATCTACCATCTACTATCAAATTATCTGCCCTCCCTCCCTTTACTTCTGGATAAAACCAATGTTTGCCAGCTCTCTGAACTTAGAGGCGTAAGGTCCCGGGTTTAACATCATCGCCGGATGCAGAGACCAGTTAACCTATTAATATGTGTAGAAAGTGGTGTTCCACTTTCAACTAGCTCACATCCCTGCCCTCTTCTCCCTCCCCGCTTCCTCGGGCTAACCTCCGGAAACCTCCCTCATCCTCCCCACTGGGAAAATGCCTCCCGTCCCTTCCTTCCTCTAACCATGCAGGGGGCCTCATCCAAGAGAGGCACCCCAATCTCCACCCTCCATTGTGGGGACAATATATCATTATTGTCCAAAGTACCAAGGTACCCCGCCATCCTGCTCTTCGGTTCATCCGCCTCAATCCAAAGCTCCAGATTGTAGTGGACGTATTCAAGTCATTAAGACGGAATGCTAACCCGTAAAGAGGGGCCTAAAGACTGATAAGTGCCGAGGGGTTATAAATTTAAATTACAATAAATGTAATTGACCAATTGCTTTGTTAAAGTTCTAACTTCTACCCTGTTGCGTCTTTTGGAGTGTATTTTGTCAATAATACTCCAATTGCGCTCACAATCCGAAGAGCTACAGGTTTGACTTAGTATTCTAATGGCAATTTTTTGTGAATTTGGTGCTTTTGTGCCATATTTCCTCCACCAAACATCTACGATAAATAAGAAAGAAAACACATTAAAGTTCATAAAAGTTTTAAACAATGAACATAATCAACTTCTCAAATAAAATTTAAATTTTGAAATTCTAAAATACATAATTGAATTTTGTAAATCTAATGACTTACATGGCATCAAAACAGTCCTTGCTGACCGTAAGATTCAAAGCCAAATAATCTAGCACATTCTCTATGCATCTCTATCTCGCGATTTATTTGATCGCGAACGCTAGCATCAGGTACCATCCTCCAAAGACAAGTAAAGAGGCCATCCATCACCTCACCATCAAAACCAAAGATGCATTTGTAGGAAAATGCAAGATTAAGGAAAATTGCTACTGCATGAATGGGTCGATGGAGCATCTTGGTTGATCAATTATCAATCAAATCCCATATCATCATCCGTCTGTTGAACCCGCGGGTAAATTCCTTCATAATAAGTTTCCTGATATAGATTTCGGCCCATCCATGGTCTTCGCCAGCCCATTACGGCTTATCAACAACTAATTCAAACCTTACAAAAGGTTCAAGAATGAGCAAACTTCTACTCTTCCCTAAAAGGAGAGTCACTATACAAAGAATCTAGCAATGGTTTCTACCATCCTTCCTACCGGTATCTACATACAATCACGCCACCGTACAAAACATTTGGTTTCAACCCACCGACATTAAAGCAGAATCGAGGGTGAGGCGTGCCTGAAAACGCAGACTGCTGTGACGGCCGTAACTCCTATCATTGGTGTAAGGCCTCCCGCGAGGTTGAGGAAACAAAAGCAGGTTATATATGTGGTACCGGTGGATGCTCTTTGCTCCATCAAATTTGACGGCTGGAATTTTCCCACATCTCAAGCATCAAATCAATGCAGTGTGCAGCTCATGGAGTCCAAAACAATGAACTTTTCCTCTCCATAAGCAACCTACTAGTAGCTACATAATTAGTTGCATTATTTGTCACGATTTGCACTACATGGTGTGCACCAATCTCCTTGTTGAACCCATGCAACAACTCACACAATAATGATGCATTTTTCACATGTGCGGATGCATCAACTTATTTTATGAACATCGAACCTTTAGATGCCATAAGAAATTGAGAAGGGTCCTACCCATCCGGCCCATCCATCGAGCATCACTGCGGCACCTGTAGCTTTCCATGATCTCGAACTTCCAACTGCATTGATGTCCTTCTTCTCTCATGAAGAATAGGCTCCCCGTAACCTCTATATATAGAAGGGGCTTAATGCTGCCTTCAACCGTGAATGGTATCATACATCGGGCTGCCAAATGGTTGTTTCTCGTGATGGTGTAAGTCACCTAAAAGACAACACCTCCTATTAACCCGGGCTTTGCTTCTCCTTTCTTTTAACCATTGATTTAATTGATGGTTAAAACCTGTGTCCAAATTTTGGAGCAAAGTAAGATAGATTTTCCCAACAGTAATGGAGCCTCCCACTACCCTCGGCATAAGATATCCCCTCGTGAACTTTGATACACCCCGAAAAGTCGTAAAGCCTTAATAGCCATTCTTCTTTTTGTCCCAGACACTCATCATAAACTCCTTCATAACCTCTGGGCTCATCGCTACAAGGCTCCAACATCAACCTCCCTTCAAATTCTCGGCTAAATGGTATTTCAACCTGTATATTCCTCCTTTAATATGTGTCCCACAAAATTTGCAAAATAAAGAATTTCAATTTGCTCCATCATCAGGGTCACCATACTGCCACAGTGGATCCAAGGCTCTAGGCATGCTTGCTAAGTGCTATGCAAATGGACCTAGGGTAAAACACAAAAATATTAAACCCACTTGAAAAAAAAATTGCAACATATTAATTTAAAAAATCAGCCATTCAAAGAAGAATGTTAGCCATGAAAATGGCATCAACAAGGTGGCTAAAAACTAAAAAAACAAGCTACATACCCCATTGAAATTCTCCAAAACCCTTTACATTTTGTTTTGTTGAATGTCTTATAAATTCATTGGCAAGATGATAAAAAAAAAACTAAATCTAAGCAAAAAAAGAAGTATGCAAAGGAAACAATTAGGAGCATTTGTATTTGGAAGGGCATACATACCTGTGCTTTGAGGTTGTGGATGAAAATTTCAGAGATCCAACCGGTTGAAGTTTGAGCTTGCTCCACCACAAAATTCTTCAAAGATTGTGGATGAATCCCTTGCCTTGCCTTTGCACACCCCAAAAACACTTGATAGCCTCCACAAACTCCTTCCTTTGCTGCTCCACACAATGAGAAAACAAAATGACAAAACCAAAATCATTCCTTTAACCCAAGGTCCATACACTCCAAAATTGCTTTTACCCAAAAACGCTTTTACCGTTAGCTTTTCCCGCTTTTCGTAAAAAATCGCTTTTTCAAAGTCTTAAAAGCGCCACAAGCTTTTCTTTTAGTAAAATCTACCGGAAAAACGCTAAGGCTTTTTCCGCTTTTGCCGCTTAAACGCCGCATTTCTCCTTCATAATTATTCCGTAAATATCATCTAAGTGCCGTACCAAGGACGGTCCACCATTCTTTCCAAGTTGTTTCTGGGCTGCAGAAATGTTCCCAAGAACTCGCTACAAATACCATGGCTCAATCATCAAGGGCAAATTGAAGAGGCAAAGAAAGGGAGGATTCTGAATGTCATTCCTCCTTCATTTTCGCTAACAAAATGCCTTAGTGTTCCATCCGGTTAGAAGTATGGGGCTGTGCGAATAAAGCCCGTGAGAGGGTCGTAAAACATGCCTTTTAGTAAAGGCAACAAAGCTCAAGAAGAAAAGCATCCATCAGTAAAATTGCCGTATAGATAATGCACTTATTTGCAAGGTCACCGGCCATGGTTGTGGAAATATCCACAAGTATTTTGGACACCTTGTATTGTTCATTCCTTTGAATTTAGCACTTAAATCCATTGATTCAGATGTGACATGGATTGGCAATCTTATTGAGGATGCACGCCATCTCCACAAAATTTGAATGTTTCATAATTTTATTAATTACTACTTTCTTTTGCGGTAATTCAGGAATTATATATGCATTTTCGTTTTATTTATTTTAATAATATATATATATATAAACGCAAGTCCCGTGGTTGCGTTTCCCGGGTCGCCGTGTCTCGGTCCACACTCCGCATTTCCGCGGAAACCTCCGTCCCGTCCACGGTTCCGGGTGACTTAGATTCGCCATATATGACATAAAATATCATGGACCGGGTTTGGTAAAGGGTTATAATTTCGTACGCTTTCACGAATCGCTGTCGTCTCTTCCTCGTTTATTTCTTCCATACGTAATATCTTTATGTGGACCGAATTGGTGATCAAGCAAATCACCCAATATGGCAGTTGATCCACATCCCTTGGTAACCTAAGTCACCGGTTATTAATTCAAGACACACGGACATGGAGGACAATTTGAATATGAAAGTATCCGACACGGACACGCGACCAAATCGCATGGGACACTCTGGACACGAGTATCCGACACGCACACGACGTAATCTCAAAATCGTGGACACGGGGACAGAATAATGTAGTATCATCCGATACATGTATGCACTTCTAAATTTAGGACACGGGACACGTTATATATATATATAAAATAAATATATATATATATATATATATATATATATAATTTTAATATATATAAGACTATAAGTTAAAAATTACTGAAATAGGAAAAATATTGATAGATTCTATATCAACATATATATATAATTTTAATATATATAAGACTGTAAGTTAAAAATTACTGAAATAGACAAATAAGTATATATATAATTTTAATATATATAAGACTATAAGTTAAAAATTAATGAAATAGACAAATATTGATAGATCATAGATTATAGTAGATATTGATCGTTGATTCAAGGATAAGCATCGAACCCAAAAGATACACATCATACATCATACAATCGGGATCAACCCCCAAGCATCATAATTCTCATAGATGATAGAACATGGACATACTGAGTCTGATACGGTGATACCGTACACAATGTACATGATACAAATAACCCACATAACATTGAGCATTCAAAGCATATTACCACATGTTTGTCAACATGCATACACAATGCACAAAGGAAAGGAATCGAATGAATGACGTATGTGTTCATGCCTTTAATATGTTTTGTACACCGGCAGTAAAAGGATTAAGCCCCTCGTGATAGTAAGCTAAAATGAATGTGAATGTGATGTTAGCATATTGAGCTAGGTCGTTGCATCATGTTTTGCATTGATTTGTTTCCAGAGGTGTTTTGGATGTTAGGTCTATCAAAGTGTTTCAAGAAAAGCAATGGAACAAAATTGAAAATTAAACCATTCATGTGAACCTTTGTACCATTATCACAAGTTCCAAACAACTGGAAGGAAACACCTTGTGTGTTTATGTGAGTTTAGGGAGAGATATTACCAGAATAAACTAGAATCAAATCATGTCAAAGTGTTTCCAATGGCAACACTGTAAATGAAACAAGAATTAAGGTGTTAGGTAGTTGGAGTTATAGACCAAATCGTTCATCAAAATTCCTCATCGATTTGATTAAAAACTTGAGAAGCATTTTAATCAAATGCTTCTCAAGTTTTTAAAATGTGTTAAAGTGTTGCCCATATATATGGTATTTAAACACAAATTTAGCCACAGTCCAGAGTTGTAAACCCTTGTCACTAGCACCCGAAAATGACACAGAGACCTCACACATATGATTCAAGTGTCTAAATGAATTGAGGAAATTTGCATAAAGCTTCAAAACTCAGCGAGATCCTAGAGGACTTACTTGTGAACCGAGCGATCATTGTTGGCTGCCAGGCTGCAATATCCCACGGTGACGGTGAAATGAAACAGCTAAAAGACAAGGGAAAACCCCTTTAACCTCCCAGCCTTCTAATGGCGATACTTGTGATGGTGTCCACAATAATGGACAGGTCCTCATGTGATGACACTGTTGAAGCAGTTGTCCCACACGGGGTTTCAGGACGGTCCCCAGGTGCATACCGTACAGCGCAGTTGTTCCACATCGTTCAGAAGGCATATCAATAAGCAATGACATCATAAGCTGCACATCTCTATTCCATAAGGGACGTGGTTTCCAGCGTAATTTAGCTTGGCACACTTTTTGGAATGCCCACATCTTGAGGAGGTTTGTTTCACAACTATTTGGGAGATCCATTTTGTAAGAGAGATTGCAGGTTCGTTTTTATGGAGTTAGGTAGCATGTGTTGACTTTTGGTGTACCTTGGGAAGTGGTCCCCTGGTTGTGTCTCTAAACACAAGAGGGAAACATTTGACCCTTCTCTACTTTACTTTGAGATAAGTTCTCACTTCACTTTGACTTAGGAGATTTAAGTCAAAAAGTGAAATTTGTCACTTAAGGCAAAATATCCACACCTAGCCTGTGCAGTGGTTCTAAGGGACATGAGTAAAACCAGGGAAACTTCTAACCAAAAGTGGGTTTTGCGAGATACTTGAGAGAAGATCTCACCCATTGATTGAGCTATAAAAGATGATCTTTAGCCATCAATCTCTAGGTTTGGCTATGGATGGCTAAAGAAGGGCGCAAGGGTTGAGAGAGACATTCATTCTTGTTTCGTTCACTTGGAGAATTTGGAGAGGAGCAAGGAGATGAGGATGGAAGTACTTGGATGGAGTTAACTTGGGTGCCTTCATTCATGGAGGGCTTTTTGAGGCTTGAGGCTTAATTTATTGTTTGTTGGTGCTATTGCTTGGTGGAGGGCACACTTGAGGAGAGAGAGTGCAAGCTTGCGGGCACATGTTGGAGTTGAGCTATTTCAGATCTGATTGGTGTATGGTTGAGGCAGATTGTGTGCAAGGGTTTCCCAATCAGCCAAAGGAAAGGTCAAGGGCACAATGGTGGTTGGGCGCACTAGTCATCTAGCTTGGACAACAAAGGGGAGGGCGCACTTTTTGGGCGCATTTCTCAAGGAACTTGCTAGCAACACTTGAGAGAAGCTTGCTATGTGTATAGGTTCCATTGTATTTGCTTACTTGTTGTATTCCATACATGAGACACTTCATATATATACATATATCTTAAATTGGTTTTCCCTGGGGGGGTTTTGTCTAGGGTCATGTTGACCAAAAATTACACTTGTTCATTTTTCATATATGCTTAGTTGTATATCAGCATTAGGAGCTTGTAAAGATCCTAGAGGAGTGTTATTTGTTTTAAGGTATTTGCATGTGCTAACATCAGTTTGCAAGGGCACCTTAAAAGAGCACTTAACCATCAGTTTGAAGGCAGAATTCTTGGCAGAAATTTCAGACCTGTTTGCTGTCCTAAAACAGCAGCAAGGACAGATTTGATAAACTAAACTTAGAGCCCAACAAGAGGTCAAAAGATAGACCTGTTGGGCAGCCTTCTAGTTCCTCAAAAATCTACAGCATGATCCCAAGAAGTTTGTTATAACAGCTAGCACATATTCCAATGAGCCATTGTTCAAGGGAGGCATCCCATTTTTGGAGAAATTTATTTGGTCAAAGCGTGTACTTATAACTGCCTTATGCATACTTCAAGAGCCCAAAAATGAGGAATGCCAAGCTTGGAGGAGTTGGTTGAGTTGTCCACATTATTCTATTATTTCTATGCTTGGATATGGAGCTGCCAGAGAATTCTATTAAGAGAAGAAGGTGGGTCTGACCGTTACGCTACCTAATACTATTTTAAGTGGAAAATGGTTGAGGCAGTTATGTTTTTCCATTAAATCTTAGAGTGGTGCCTTTTAAAGGAAGACGCCTAGCTTTGGGTGGTTTGTTGCACACATATTCATGCTTATTAACATGGTCAACAACCTTTTTGGTGGAGTTATTGCATTTCTAACAAATGCAATACCTCATTCTATGTTAAAAGCAAAATTTTTCCTCTTTAAAACAAATGAAACAAAAAAGGATAAGGAGTAGGATCTATCACACATAACCTTTTCCAATGTAGCAAACTTTCTCCTCTATGGCCCTTAAGTTGACTTTGGCATCCACAAATCTGCAATTTTGGCTATTGATAATGCACTAAGAACAATTTGCTTCACATTCAACAAAAAAAGTCACCATTTCCACAAAAGCTTAGACAAAGATAGAAGCAATTTTATTCCAAAGCTTGGGAGCTCTTTCACTCACACCTTACAAATGGAGAGAGTAAACCCTTATATAGGTTCATCTTTATCTCCCTTTACAATAAACAAGTATCTGTTTTCCTAGATCCATTAGTCCTTGAAGGAGTAACAATAAAATAACCCTCTCAACAACTTTCTTACTAGAAATAACAATGAGTTGTTGAGATCCACAATTTCCTCAAAGAGGTTACAAAACAATAGCTTGGGAAAACAATATAATAAAGCTCTCAAGTAACTAACCTCAATAGACAAGTTAAACAATAGTAAAATAACGGAGTTACTTAGCAACCATCTCCAAGAATAGAGCTAGATAGTGGGGTGCCTTCTTTAGATAAGGGTTTGACCATATAATTGTTAGCTTTTTAGCTCGGGAGGTACTCCACATGTTTTGTCTTGTATGCGGATGTAACCTTATGTTGATAGTACTAGACACTTAACTTTGTAATTGGTTTTTATAAAGTTGTTATAAAGTGGTTCTTTTATTAAAGTGACTTTTTAATAAAGTGTACCTTCTAATTTTAAAGTGACTTTATTTCATAAAGTGCACTTATGTAATAAAGTGAAATTACTTTAATATTTTAAGTGATTCATTTTGGATGGAATGGATCATGACTCTTGATCTTGAAAAGACACTTTGGAGGGAAGGTGAAAAGACACTTTGGAGGGTAAAGGTCATTTTCAGATTTATAAAAGAATCCATTGGGTAGTGTGCAAGACACAATAGGAGGAGATTGAGAGAAATTTTCAAGTAGGCTTGAGAGGAAATTTATGGCAGCATAGTGGGCACATTTCCCAAGACAAAGTGGGCACAAATCCCAAGGAAGATATCTGTTTCATTGCTGAGTTGTTTTTTTGCTGTGGGAGGCCGTATTGTACGGATCGATATAGTCCATACAACAAGTGAAAGTGGGCACGCAAATTGAGGCAGTCTTTGACATGATTTTTGAGGCAGATTCAAGAGTTTTGCTTGCTGTTTCTGGGCTGTACAGAACAGTCCATACAACTTACTGTTGGCACGGATTTCGAGGTACATGGAGGGTTGTACAACAGTACGGATTTGGCATGATTTACGAGGTAACTTTTTGAGACTATTTTAGTGTGCTGTAAGTGGACTTTTCTTGGCTGGAAATTGTGATTTTGCTGTTGATATGTATTTTCCTGAAACTGAATAATAAAATTTCTCTCTCTCTTGTTGGGTTTCCCCCTGTCTTGTTGGGTTTCCCCACATTGGGGTTTTCCCTGGCATTTGCCTAAATTTCTGAGTTTTTCATGGGTTATTGAATGCTGTCCATTGTGTTTATTTCTGCTGCATATTTGCTTAGCAATGTGTATTTCTGCTTATTCTGAATGTGGGTTTGATACATTTCGGAAGTTCATGCAAGACAGTTATCTTTAGGTTGCTAAGTGTATGACAAAGTATTAGTTGCTGATTTTTGTCATTAAAATTTACAATAATCACCTTCGAAAATAGTAAATGACTCTCTCCATTAGTGCGTCCCTCAAGAGAAGGATCCCATGTGTGAACCAAGTCTCAAGATGGTGGGACGTCCTCAACAAAGTAGCACGAAATGTGTACAAAACAACCTCCTCATTTGGACATTTCTACCTTATGCATATTTCAAGAGCCCAAGAAGGAGGATCACCCAACTTGGAGGAGTTAGTTGAGTTGTCCACATTATTTTATTGTTTCTTTCCTTGGATATGGAGTCACCGATGATTTCTTTTAAGAGAAGGTGGGTCTCAAGCCACCTAATACTGATTTAAGAGGAAAGTGGTTGAGGCAGTTAGCTTTTTCCATTAAAGCTTGGAGTGGTGCCTTTTAAAGGAAGACACCTAGCTTTAGGTGGCTTGTTGCACACATATTCATGCTTATTAACATGGTCAACAACCTTTTTGGAGGAGTTATTGCACATTTCTTCATGATACTTGATGGGAAGCCCACTTTGGAGGAAATCTAGGAAGACGCTATTTGCTATTTTTGGGATTTTTGCTTGGTCAAAACCTTATTCGTCCTAACCTTCTTGAACTTATCTTATTGGAGGTTGTTACATGGCATAACCTCACTCACTATTTTAACATTGTTTGACTTGTCTCATGTAGTTGGTTGTGTGAGAGCATTATTGTATTGTATTCCTTGGAGAGATTAGTGGATCTAGAAAATCTATTATTATTCTATTATTAAGGAGATAGAGCTCAAACCTATATAAGCATTTTCTCTCTCCATTTGTATGCATGGTTGTATTTGGGGAGAAATCCCTTAGAGCTTAGTTGAATATCTATTAGATGCTTTTGGAGAATTAATGAAATGCTTTGTGGGTGAGGAAATCTACTAGGTCTTTATTGCTATTTCTCTTCTTGTTGAAATATCTTGACATATGTTTATGGAGTAAGAATGTGGTAGGCTCTCTCCATTTCCCATTATATTATCTTTGGGATGTTGTTTATGAATATAGTATTTCTCAGTACTTGGTTAAATGCACATACATTTCATTCCCTGTAATCATAATCTTCACAAGTGTTGGATATTTTCTGCTCTAGTGATGATCTTAGCTATATTTTTGCAATTTGGGACAGCAAGGAAAGGGATTTTGTAGCTTCAGCCTCGATTGCCATCTTTTCCTCAATAGGATAATCTCCCATGAACCTTGATTTGGTCTCATATGCCCAATGGAAAGATGTTAGTCGCCGGTCCTACCATCCACTTCATTTACCCAATTCATAGAAAACTGTTTTTCTAGAACCATCTCTTCATTTCACCTTGGATTCCTTGTACAAGTTCTATCAATCCTATTATAGGGAAGCCCCCCTTGAGCCAGAGGAGAGATGGCCTAAAGTGAAGAAGAGGGTTGGTGAGGTGACAATGGCCTCCCTCTTATTACACCAAAGCCTTGCTTGAGCTTTAGAATGTTATCTCAAGAAGTGAGGGTTTGTGTGATAACATTTGGCGTTGTTGACGGGGTTAAAGTCCATTTCCTGGAGACATTTGTAGATTGAATATATTCGTTGATGAGGGTTTCTATCTGAAGATCATATTCTTATCTTGGCGACTCCATTGGAGGAACAAAGCTGTTGTTCCTTGCAGATTTTTGAAGACCTTGTTTCTTGTAGGGTGAAGCAAGCAACATTGTGAAGGCATTGAATATTCACCTTGGTGACTCCCCATTATCAGTATTAGGTATCATCTTGTATTTTCATATTTCATATCAAGTTGTCTGTTCAAAGTGAAGAAATATGGCACCATGGGAATTCCATGTATTTCATGCCCCTTAAGATTTTTCAAATATTTATGGTATCCAAATTAGTCCCCCCTAAATCAGACCAAGTGTAGTCCATGATTTTATGGAGATCCTGTTTAACCTAGTAGCACAACGTGTTTCATTGCTTATGGATTATATTTTAGATTTGAATATTGTGCATGAAGATGTTGGGATGAGGATGTTTGCAATGTCTTTGTTGGGAGATGCACAAGATTGGTTCAAATCATTTGGGCAAAGGGGAGATATCATCTTTTGGAGGTTTTAATCAGGTATTCCTCAAGCATTGGGATCCTTCCTCCAGGCAAGATGAAGATGATGAGATTGTTGAAAGACTTGATGAGGCATCTTGTGGCTCCATTGAAGACCATCTTGTGGCTGTTATAGAGCTGTTTTTTGTTGTTGTTAGGAGTTGTTTTGGACTATTGGAGTTTCTCTTCTTCTTTGAAGGTTTGTGAAGGTATGTTAGAGATGCATTTTAGTTTTTAAACCCTAATTAGTAATCTCTTTACAATTGTTGTTTTTTTCCTAGTAATTAAAAATTCCTAGGGTTTTATTTGTAGATTTTTTTGTTGGTATAAAAATTGGCATGTTTCTAAAGAGAATTAGGATCCAACATGGAATCATTGCCAATTGGTTGAGGTGAAAATGGTATGCAACTANTCCATTGGTGGAAACAACACTTAGCACATCTAAAAGGGAATGTAAAACCTTTCCTAAAAGTCTTCAAGGATCTAAAAGTCGAGATGATAGGTTATCTTAAATCCTACCAAGTAGATAAAGCCAAGTCAAAAAAGATTCAAAAAGAGATAGGGAGAAGTTCATGTTTGATTTATAATGACATTCAAAATCAAATCCCTAGTTTTGAAGAATCCTCCAGCTGTCTTGTTGATGATCCTATTCCTTATATAGTTCTAACGCAAAACCAACCCAGAGAAGAACTTGTTGCTGGCCCTAATCCATCCAATTTGAAGAGGTCATGTAGGCTTGACTCATTCTTTGTACCTCGCACCACCCTTGGTGCTCATCCCATCGTTGATGTTAAATGGAACAAGATGGAAAATGAGGTTGCTTGGGAATGCATTGCTAGATGGTGGTATGATGCAGACATACCTTTCACTGCTACTAATTTTGCATATCATCAACCTATGTTAGATGCTACAACTTCATGTGGTTCGAGCTTCAAAGGCCCTAGTTTCCATGATCTTAGAGGGATGCTTTTACAAAATGAAGTTCAAAGAGTAGATGAATACATCATAGTGTTCAAGGAGTCATGGAGTAAATTAGGGTGCACAATCATGTTTGATGGATGGACGAATGGAAGAATGTTGTACAGGTCATGGCAGACAATGCCTCCAACCATGTTGGGGCGAGAAGGATGTTAGAGGAAAAACACCCCACCATTTGGTGGACTCCATGTGCAATTCATTGTTTGGAGGTCATGATTGAGGATATTGGAAAAATTGAGTGGGTGAAGAAGTGTGTGGAACAATCAAAAAGCATAACTGGGTACATCTACAACCACACATTGGCTTTGAATCTTATGAGCAAAAACATTGGGGGCAAAGAGCTTGTTCGGTCAACTATTACATGATTTGCAGTGAACTTTCTTATGTTGGAATCCATGTTCTAACAAAGGGCCAACTTGCGAAAGATGCTTTCTTGTGATGGGTGGAATGCATCTCATTGGAGCAAAATGGCGGAAGGGAAAGACAGTTGACAAAGTTTTTGAAAAAGATTTCTAGAAAAAGGCAAAAGGGATAGTACAATTCAGTAAACCTCGTTGTGATAGTCTTGCGAATGATGGATAGTGATAAACCTGCTATGGGTTTTATTTATGAGGTCATGGATCAGGCCAAAGAGGTAATAAGGGCAACATATGGTGACAAAAGACAACATTGTCTTCCTCTATGGAAAATCATTAATGATGGATGGAATATACAACTCTATTTACCTTTACATGCAATTACTTGAACCCAAGGTAAGTAATTTCAAAGTTTTTAAGTTATGTTATTCATTGCAAAAGTTTAGCCAAAGTTTCAAACTCAATTGATGAAGCTTTTGTCTTATGAAGGTACCGTTATACGAAAGATTTTGAGTAGATGGGAAGGTAAACTAAGGATTGTACAAATGCATTGAGCACATGGTCCTTGATCCTAAGATACATGATGGGATACATAATAAGCTCTTGCATTTCAATGAGAATATTGGTACCTTTGACATGTCTATGGCTATACGAAGCAGATCAAAGGATCCACCATCTAAGTAATTTCAAACATTTAAAATTATATTAATCATTGTAAAAGTTGAGTCAAAGTTTCAAATTCATTTGTTGAAGCTTCTTTGCCTTAAATTGTTATTGTAGCCTATTGGTGGGGGCAGTTTAGTATCCAGTGCCCTAATTTGCAAAAGTTTGCAATTCAAATATTGAGCTAGACATGTAGTGCTTTTGGGTGTGAATGCAATTGGAGTTTTTTTGAGTGTATACACACCAAGAAGCGAAACTGTTTGGAACAAATATGGTTGAATGATATGGTCTATGTTCAATACAATCTTAGATTGAGGTGCAACGAATTGTTGAACAAGGCCCTTGAATCAAGCAACATAGTCTTGGATGATATTGATCCCTTGTCAAAGTGTGTTGTAGAGCCTCATCCAACAACATTTGACAATGAAGACCTATCTTAGATGGACTTGGCCCCACTTCCATAGTCAAAGGATTTAAGGATGCAGATGATCAGAATTCAAAAGATCATCTCATATGATTAGATTCTACAGTCTAGAGTCTAGACTATAGTTATTAATTAGTACTATGCTTATTTCTGGACTCTAGAGGCCATGCCATTTAGAGCCTCTTTGTTAATGTATTTTGGTTCAAATATGGGTTGCACTTGGTGCTATTTTGGTTATATGCATCGTTTTCTTTTTGACGAAAACAGTTATGGTGTATATTAGAGGGGTGGCAAAGCCACAAATTCTGTTACAAAATGCCCCGAGATTCTTCGGGCCTACAGATCAAAATACAAAATGTTATGCAACACTGTTTCAGCATAAGATCTAGCGCTGTTTCAACATAATTGCCAGCATAAGATCCAGCGCTTTGTTTCAGCATATGTAACAACACTGTGTTTCAGCAACTGTTCCGTCACTGTGTTTCAACATATGTAACAACACTGTGTTTCAGCTGTTACAGCACTGTGTTTCAGCATAAGATCCAGCTCTGTTTCAGCACTGTGATTCAGCATCCGTGTTCCAGCAACTATGTTCCAGCATTTGAGTTCCAGCATCTGTGTTTCAGCATCTGTGTTCCAGCTTTATTTCAGCACTGTGTTCCAGCTCTATTACAGCACTGTGTTTCAGCTTCTGTTTCAGTTCTATTTCAACACTGTGTTTCAGCATTTGTGTTCCAGCATCTGTGTTCCAGCATCTGTATTCCAGCCTCTGTGTTCCAGCAGTTGTGTTCCAGCACCTGTGTTCCGGCATCTGTGTTTCAACAACTGTGTTCCAGCTCTAATACAGAGCTGTGTTTTGTGTGCCCTTGAGTTGCAATGGGTCATGGGATTTCCACATTTTCAATGATGCCATTGACTGACAGCTCTCCAGCATCCAATAGAACGCCCTTGTTGGCTTCTTTATCAACATTTCTATTTAAGTCCCTTAACACGTGATAGCAGTGATAGGTGTTCAAATTCCTTAATAGGAGGTGGATTTTATCAAGGAGGTTGTTGAGCTAGATGCTTTGAGTTGTGGATCGCTTGATAATAGCCTGTATGATTATTCTGGAATCACCTATTATTGCCAAGTCCTGTATTCTGAGGTTGATTGCCAATTTCAATCCTTGCCAGAGCGCCAAGGCTTCGGCTCGGTTGTTGGACTCTATGTCGAGTCCAATGGCATAATGCGTTGCTTTGTCTTGTCTGGGATCTTCAATGATGCCCCCTCCCCCAGCCTGGCCTGGGTTCCCTTTCGAGGCCCCATCAAAGTAGAGGATGGGCGTTTTAATTTTGCTTTTCCATTT
>SNQJ01S0000916.1:265663-278256 GCA_010110895.2 Picea sitchensis | reverse complement strand
GAATGTGTATTTCTCAGTGATCTTGTTCTTATATTGCCCTTATCTATTGAAATGCAAAGAACTATAATAATGGCATAAACATTAACATTGTAGTGCTCGAGCAAGAACAAAATTTGGGGGCTGCCCATGAAGTTGAAACTCTCAACCTAGAATGTTAGGGGAGCTTCTAGGGATGATCGTCGGGCCATTGTCAAGAGAGCCATGGCTAGTTTGCATTCTTATGTGTTCTTCCTTCAACAAGTCAATGTAGTTGGCTTCAAGCTTCGCCTACTAATGAACAACTAGAATGGGAAATACATGGTTACCTATCATGAGGTAGGTTGGGGGGCGGGGTCATCTATGTTGTTTCCTGGGTAGCCATGCATATTCTAGCTCAAGGGGTGGATCCTGTGGCTTAATGTTGTTAAATGGTTGTCTTATTAGTAGCTGCCAGGGTTTGAAAGTTTTATCTAATGGACGCATACAACTTTTGCATTGGATGGCCCATATAACCCCATGTTGAGTGGCTCAATTGGGGGAGATTTTAAGATTTTAACATGGTTGAGTGGGATGGAGATTGTGGTAATATATATAGCATATAAAATATGTTCAGTAAGGAAAAACTCATCCTCGACACCAAAACCCTTGGCCAGCGGCCAAAATTTTTCATGGCTGGTAGCCGATAAAGTGCTTACGCTGAGGAAAAAAAATCCCAGCGGTCAATAAAAACAAATCAGTTGCCCCACCTCAGAATAATCCGCCCCTACTGCAGTCGTGGTAATAAACCATGGGTCCTTCAACAGGTCTGGGGGCTTTGCCTCTCTGGCGTTATCCTTGCAAGTATAGGGACGAGTAATTGTAGCATCGGCGCGCTTTATCAGACGGCCCCAATCGTTGCGAGTATTCTGAACTCCTTGCCATTCCAAAGAACAGTACAATTGCCTTGTGTCTCGCCCTTTTGACCATGGTCGATTCCTCTCTTCTTTCTTCTTCTCGTTGAAAGAAAATGGCCATAACTGATGGCTATGGCAACCAGGCTATGTTTTCCTAAATTTTTTTAGCCCCTCCACGTTATGGTTTACTGTTTAGACCAATATTTCCTGCTTTTTTTAACAGTGGCTCACATTGTCCACGCGGCATCATCAGATATAGATTTAGTAGACATATTACTTCCAGGGAACCCTCGATCTGAGTATTAAATTTAATCTGAAGGGAATTTAAATTCGATTTAACGTGGAAACCAGGAGGAAACTTACAGTGGCAGAAACAATGGTGGATCAGCTAAGAGACTAAAAAGAACACTTGCCCGCAGGCTGCCATTATAAAGGTCTGCAAATAACAGGGAAACCCTAAACTATAAATGAATTCCTGGATAACCGGGGATACATTATAAGAGAAGAAAAGGGCGCTGGCAATAAAGCAGCAAAAACAAGCATTTATAAATATATGTACATAGTAATTGAAGAATGCAGAGGTAGTGAAAAAATAAAACAGAACATACCTTGGGATAAACAAGCCCTGTATTGCAGTCGCTGTAACAACGACTGCAGCTGGAAAGACGAACCGGATGAGGATAAATCCACGGCAAGGGTTCGAATCTCCGAAGCGTCAATTCAGAAAAAATAGATAAAAGGGAATATTTATTTGCTGGACACTTTTGGCGGGATTTTTCCTTAAATCCTCTATTTTTACGCCGCGTTCTTTTAAGAGGTAGTTTTTCTCGTTTTTCCGTAGTCTCTCCACCACAAATCGAACACTGCCGTGTGTCTTTGTTGACTGTTCAAACTGGTATGTCCCT
The DNA here is from genome assembly GCA_010110895.2 of Picea sitchensis. Classification (NCBI taxonomy): domain Eukaryota; kingdom Viridiplantae; phylum Streptophyta; class Pinopsida; order Pinales; family Pinaceae; genus Picea; species Picea sitchensis. The sequence goes on along the minus strand of SNQJ01S0000916.1, from coordinate 276,479 downwards.
GTTAAAACCGGTCACTGGTTTTCACATGCTACGTGTTTGTCAAGCCATCATCGGACCCTTTTTCCCATACACGGCCCCTTTTCCATTCTCGTCTCCCTGCTTCATGTTTACCGGTATCATCTTCTCTGCCTCCTCGCTACACTGCAAGCATCATACAGCCGCCATGCCTACCAACTCAGAAACTACCAACTCAGAAATTATACCGAGAAAAACAATAACAAGCTCGAAGAATGCAAAAGTTAGCAGGTTTGACGCATCGATCTTCACATTTAAATATGAGGAAATCTCGCTCTCGGCCGACCAAACCTGCAAATCGACTCAATATTCGGTCTGGGCGATACAATTCAACAGAAAAGAGATTTGAAACAGATCTTTCATAATTTTGGTCGTGTGTTGGGTTCTTGTCACAAACCAACCGTCACAGTGATGACAGGGTATCATTCTTTAGTGCAAATGGCTTCAATTAAGTGTTAGGTCGCTTTGTGGTTCTCCTTCAACCAAAAGAAATTTCCTTCAACCAAAAGAAATTTCAAATTAAAGGACACTTTAACTCCATTTTACATATTAAATTCCAAATTTTTTGTTTTTATTAGATCTAGATGGCTATTCCAAAATACTTGATTTTTGTGCACTTTATATATGTTACTTTCCAAATTAATCGATACTATGGCTACATCTTTCACTTTTATATTGTCATTGGAAGGTTAAAATGGGCTCCAATCCTATTTACACAACGCTTTTACTTGTACATATGGGTTCCAATCCTATTTGTAGAGTATACAAATGAGCATGGTCAATGAGCGCTCTCAAATGTATACTCTAAATCTCCAAGTCTCAACACCCATGTATTGTCAACTTGGGATATGGCACACCTAGTGACCCTCTATATATATATATATTTTGATTGATTATATACCATGCATACTTATATGTTTTTAATCCCATTTATTGTCAACTTAAGGTACGGTACGGTACACCCAAAGTGACCCCAAGTGTATATATATATATAGTGACCAAGTATATATAGATTGGTTAATTACATACCATAATTATGTATTTATGTATTGTGATTGTGCTAATTGTATACCATGAATATGTACTTATGTATTGTGATTGTGTTAATCAAAGCTTTCTTGACACTCATGTCTTTCAATCAATAATTAAATACATAATTTGATTCCTTTACAATTTATTCACAAGAATCAATCTTCAATATTTTTTGGTCCAATTGTAAGACTTGTGATATCCTTACCAAAGCATAAGTCTCTTGTTTTTGGAATTCTCATGTCACGTGGTAGTGGAGGTTTTGTCTATTCCACATAAGATGCATGGATAAAGAGTTCTTTCAATTTGGATTCCTCCTCCTAACGCCACCTCTCTCTCACGTGGTTACAATAACTCTAAAAAATATTCACACTCACTTGCAAATTGAAGCCCATAAGAAAAAGAAAGTCCATCTCCAATCTATTTATTTCTTCTCCATTCACACCTCCCACTCTCGCGTAATACAAACTCTTGTAATTCTTGTTCACAAAATCAAAATTGGTATTACAATCTTGAGGCTAATGTTTGAAAATAATGGGATTTATAAAAACAGGAAACAAAGGATCATAGGTTGTACTTAACGTAAAGTATTAAATTAGAGAATTAGCTTACAGGTCTTTGAGGAGCTTGGAGGTGACCATGAGAGTAGTGATGAGTAGTATGTGGACATTAAGAGTAATGTGAAATTGCATATGGAATTGAATGAGGAAGACAATGTATCATGTCAGCATAGGCTAACAGGAATACAAAAGAGTTGCAATTAACATAATTTAAAATCCTATCTAGATACCGCTCTATATAGATTTCAGGCACTTGCACACCATCGAACACACAATACTTGGGAGGCAAAGAGGTGGGGATGTAAGAGGCCACAAGCCTGTCATTTCTCACAAGAGTCCGCTCCACTAGAGATGACAACACCGATATGATCGTGGGGGTTAGGGAGAATAATTGCTTTGCATCTTCACTTGACCTCAATCTTCATAGGGAAATAATGCTCTCTGTCATTTCCATTAACGCCTATTGAAAGTGTTTTTGAAGAAGGAATTTTGTGTTGTGAATCATGATAGAGGTGATAGGATGGTTTTGCAAATTGCAGCTAGAGATTCTCAAGTGTGAGTGATCTTATAGGGGAAAAGAAAAAATGGCAAAGGAAAGTGCAAAGAAGAAAAAGTTAGGTGGCTCGCCTCTCTTTCTTTCTGATACAGACAGACGAAGAGACAACGTGGCTACCATAGGCAACCATACAATGCAAGGACTCTGTGTACAATATAATGAATTTGGTAAACTATGCCATAGCCTGGAAACCTTATCTGTAAGTGGCCACGTGGTAAGTTTATGCAATTTCGATATGACACATTTCATGCTCCCATACGTCTTTGACATATGATGAAGGTTGGAGCAAAACCCTCCCCTTAAAATATGCTCTTCCCCAATTGTGATGGGGTCTCTAAATTCCTTCAAATATTTCAAGGTTTTGAATCTTGCAAAAGACAAAAATGAAGCAGCTAAGAGATTCAAGAAATACCGTACTTGGTACCATGATTTGTAAGCATATAATGAAGGGAAGGGGATTATGGCAGAGAATTGACAAGTTGTTTTTAAAAACCGGTGAGCAACTTCTTCTCTTTTGATAACAGACTATATAACATCACCATTGATGAACAAGTGTGGGTTCTCGTAATGGGCTAGAGTTTTGCTAATAATATGTATCTTACCTACCTTACCATTACCACTGTTAACACCGCCAACTTAGATATTCACACTCCAAATGTATTTGACAACAAATACTATGTCAATCTCCTCAATAAAAAGACCCTCTTCACGTCTGACTAGAATCTCTACATCGATGCTCGAACCCGTGACATTGTCATCAACTTTGCGGTGAACCAAAGCATCTTCTTTCAATAGTTCCGCTCATCATGCTCAAAATGAGTGAATTGGATGTCCTCATAGGAAGCGAGGGAAGCAAGGGAGAGATCTGTAACAACTAATTGTCTTCAAATCCTTCTAACATACTCTATCCTAGATTTAGAGGCATCTCAAGATTCATCGTCCTACTCTATGTAAAATTAGGTTGGTTAGTAAGTAACACACACTATGTGTGTGTGTGTTGTGTGTGTGTTTGTGCAAGCAACTATGATGGAAGCAACTTTAATTTCTTGCAAATTTCAACAAATATTATTGGCTTCAATTCAAGAAAATTATTTTTCTTCATATCGATTATCATAAAATAGGTGTGAAAACTCTATGTATTCTTGTTGAGATGTGTATGAATAGAGTCATGAAATGCTTCAATTTAATCTTCAATTAATTCAATTTTAAAATTAAATTAGATGATATTTTTAAAATTAAATTAAATAATAATTTAATAAAAAAAAATAGATAATAATTTAATAAAAAATAAATTAGTCAATACTTTTAAAATTAAATTAGATAATAATTTTAAAATTAAATTATTATTAAGAAGAAAAATTTATATAAATTATTAGAGTTTTAAAAAATTAAAATGATTAATATTTAATAAAATAATATTATTGAAAAAAAAATTCCAAGAGGAAAACTCAAATGATGAGTCGGTCTCATCTTGATGTATGTTCATGGTTATTATAATTGTTATGAAAGTGTTAACTCATTCATATATATATATATATATATATATATATATATATATATATATATATATATTTTTATTTTTTTTTATTTTAAAAATATATTTAATTTGTATTATTAACTATTTTTTATTTTTTTCATATAATTTTGTAACAATTATATATATATATATAATATTAAATTGATGTATTGATATAATTTCATGTTATTCAAGAGGTGTATTTAGATACTTCATTTTAAATCATTATTCAATAAATAAAATATTTTCAATCATTTTTATTTTTTATTGATTGTCTTATAAGTATTCACTTTATTTGCAATATCCAAAAACACAATGTTATATTTAGATACTTCATTTTAAATCATTATTCAATAAATAAAATATTTTCAATCATTTTTTTTATTTTTTTTAAGTAATTGATTGTCTTATAAGTATTCACTTTATTTGCAATATCCAAAAACACAATGTTAAAGGCTTTGATGATTGGTGAAGTTAAACAAATAGATAAATGAAAACCAATTGCCCATCAAGTTTAGACTTTAGATAAACCCAATCTATCGTTGATTGCAGTGCAATGCAAGGGTCTTCATAGGACTTGCTATGTTATTAAGTTAACTAAAGTTTACTATTTTGAACAAGCAATCTCAAAAGTTTTGAGAGTGCTTTGAAGTGGGATTATGAGATATTCATTATTAGTTTTGTCAAGGGAGATGACTATTAAACCCTAATATGTTTCCTTTATGGGATGGGGTGGTGACATGGGAGTAGGAGATAATGAAGGGGTTTTATAGTTGCTAGCTATAGTATTGATCGTCTCTAGATAAACTAGAATGTTTCCCTTTTCAAGTAATTATACTCAAAATAAGTATCTCTTTCTAAGGTTGCGCTCTCTTTGCAAGAAAGATCATTGGTTGTGCAAGTATTCAAGGGGAAAGAGCTCTCTTTTGAATATCTTTTAATTTGGTATAGGATGCTAGCTCTAAAGTAGTGCATTGTTGAAACTATTTCCATGTGTCCAATATGGGTCTTTTTTGTTATTCTCAAAAATTGAGACACAAAGTCTTACATATGACCATGTCTTATTTACTTGATGACTATAATAAATAGAAGTTGAGTAGGTTGTAGACTTTTCGGAATTTCGGACAACATCTAAGAGGCTATGCTAATGGATATTTTGATTTCTATTTTGAAATATCCAATATAAAGTTTTTTTCTCTTGAAAAAAAACTAGAATGTTCCCCCTCACTATAAGCTAAATATTTTAAATATTTTTATCATAGTACACAAAAAGTCCTTTTTGAAACCGTTAAAAAAACCACAACATCCATCAATGAACTTTTAATATTTGTTATCTAGATTTGAAAAAAAAAATGAAATGGGTGTAATGATATCAAAGATTATAAATTGTTCCATGCTTTTTTTGAATCACTTGGATACCGCCCAAAACCTCATTTTGTTATTTCTGCCACACTTATAGCAAGCTTGTGTATATCAATGTCAATTGTAATCTTCCAGCCATTCAACACCCCACTCTCAGTTGGAAACTTATTCCATATTGTCTCTCACCCATATAATATTTAATCAACTTGGAAGTAACATCTCATAAATAAATATGAATTGTTGAGTTGGTGACCTCGTGCACTTTGGACTATGGATCTCATCTAAACCAGTGGTTTCCAAGCTCTGATTAAAGGTATCAATGACCAACAAAAATGCCTTGATACACAACAACAACCCTTCATTTGCTTATATTCCAATAGTCCTTGGGAGATTAGAAACACCAATTGAGGTTGAGTTGGTGATGAACATGTATTTCACAACCTCTGACATCACATCCTCCCATCATATGCCCATTCATGTTTACCCCTTGTTGAATACTTTTTGAAGTATTCACTTTCCATCTAAAAAAAAATCCCTTGATCTTGGAACAACATAACCACTATGATTCACTTCACATTTCATTTCCCCCTCTTTGGGGGTATGCTAGTTTAAATTCTAGTTTTCCTTTTTTGTAAACTATTTAGACTAAACCGTAATTTTAAAATGGTCCATGCAATGGCCCATTTGATAACGGGTTATTGATTTGTCATTTTTTTTTTCCATTAAATTCACTAAAATCAATGAATGCTTTATAAAACCTTTCATAATAATAATAATTTAATTTTAAGGTCACAATCAAGTTAGACACTAAATTGGTGTGTGAAACTTTTGACTACTAAAGTCTAAGGAGGTATACATACCCTACCCTACCCTACCCCTTGTAGATTTGAACTTGTGATCTCTTACAAAGTTAACCATTAGACCCATTGCAATCTATTAATATGAGATGTACAATTTCATCAAACAAAATCATTTTTTGTTGATTTTTCAATGTATAATCAGAAGTGGACTTAGGGGAGGGAGGTCAATAGTGATCCACCCATATAAATAGGTCCCGAACAATCACGTAGATGCCACTACATCAACTTGGAAATGGAATTATTAGAAACCTACATGTATTAAAGGGGTGTTGGGATAGTAAATTGGCATTGATTAGCATGGGTTTTGGTACTAGTCTATTCTGTTTCCCCACACCCCTACATGTCTCCTTCATTCTCAATAGGTTTTGATACTCGTTCACCATGGATAGCGAGAACGGGTTCATTGTACCTCCATTGCATGGTCATCCCTTATTGCTCCCAATGGTCTTTGTCCTACTTACTAGCGCAATGACATCCATGAATGTCCATTCAATCACTTGCTTGTTGCTCAATGAGTTGTTGTTTGGGTTCTGGTTCAACCATGGAATGCCATGTGCAACCCTTGTCTTTACTCTGAATGATATGTGGTTTCCTTTGTGCTAGCTACATAATTCAAGCACAACCTAAACATATGTGCTACTTAGGCCCTTGGGTTACCATTAATTTCAGTTGAGGATGGTACTTCCTTTAGAGCCATTGCATTGAGGAAATCATATTGATTGTGGAGATATGCATTGAATGTCCCAGCTTATGTGCTCTCCAACGACCAGTAACGTCAATGGATTGGGGTAATTCATCGTGTTTGCTATGGCTTCTTTACTTCCATTGCTTCAATGGCTTATTTGTCTTCATGGCTTCAATGGCTAATATGCCTTCACGGTGTTTGCAAGGAAATGGAGGAGATGTTCATGGAGCGATAAAAACAAACCAAAATTAAAGGAGTAATGCCTTGCATGGGAGCAACAAAGGCATTTTTAACTCGTAGGAATGTCTCATGGTGTTTACAAGGAAATGGAGGAGATGTTCATGGAGCAATAAAAACAAACCAAAATTAAAGGAGTAGTGCCTTGCATGGGAGCAATGAAGGCATTTTTAACTGGTGGAAATTTATTCCTACCATGTTGATGACCCTCCTATGTGGTTTTCAACGCATTGGTTCTGTCATGGGAATCTATTTGCATGCATCTATTAAGAGTAAAGAGTTTGTCTTTTGTCTGTGTTATGATTTTTATTAGGGTTATGTGTTTGGCCTATGTTGGTGTTATGGCTTTTGCTAAAGGTTTGGCCTATGTCAATGCTATGGGTTTGGTTTTTGTTAAGGATTTGGATTCTATTAGTGTTATGGGTTTAGCCTATGTTGAAGAGGAATTCAACATAGCTCTTGTAAAACACTACTCTGGATTTCTTTTGATTTGGGCATGAGTCACTAGACCTGGCATTATACATAATGAAGGTAGCTCAATTCTTTGACATAGGTTGTTTAGCAACCCATACTACTTTCAAAGGCTTGTTTACGTCCCACTCTTCTTATATATATATCCCATTCAAGTTGCATCCATATCCAATTCACTATTGCTAAATTTTGAACCTCTTTCACCCAAATCTGGGCAACATGCAATGCCCTGAGCTAGGGGCATTGTTTTGGTTCCTAACATGAAATGCCTTGATAGCAATCTTGCAAAGAACACGGGCTTATCCATCTTGAAACTTTGATGCTAAAACATCAAAGGGTATCCATGTATGGTATTTACTATGTACTATTTTGGTGAAGTGTCTAGTATTAATCAATGGTGATATTTACTTTTTAACAGATGAGTTGAGCTTGTAGAGTATACATTGGATTTATTATGTTGTGGTTGTTTGGATGACATTCCCTTGTGAATTGAATAACAATATAGTAATGTTCTACGTGCTTTGACACAGGTTGTTTAGTAGCCTATATTACTTTCAAAGCCCTATTTCCTTCCTTCTCTTCTTTATATGTATATCCCATTCAATTTTCCCCATTAGTCAATTCGTTGTTGCTAAATTTTTACAATGCAAAGCTCTTTCACCTGAATCTTAGTGGCTTGCAGAGTTTAGAGCTAGAAGCATTATTTTGGTTCCCAAAGTGAAAGAATGATTTCCTATAGCATTCTTCAAAGTGCCCTGAACCTACTTATAGACAATGTGAATTCATTGTAGGGATTACATTGACCCCAACATGGGATTGGTGATGTTCATGGTATCTTTCTTTCTACTTTTGCTAAGACTTCTTAAGAATGTTTGTGATAGACCTCAAAATAACTTGAACAATGCCAACAAAGAACATTGTGTTTACAAATAAGAGCCATATTGTTGATTTATTGAGCATGTGCATTTCTCGTTGTGATAAGTAAATGGGTGGTTTGGGGATAGTAGTAAGCTTATTGTGTGGGTATGTTTAAGTTCATTATTGTTTGGGTTGTTGTTTGAGTATGTATAACGAGTTGTGTTTTGGGTTATTTAGAGTACGAGTAATGATGCAACTTTGTAATTGTTGGCTAATGTGGCTATCCATTTGGTGTATGAGTAATGAAGTAATTCTTTGAGGCGATTTAGTTGGAAAGGATCTTGCATTTGTTTAGCATCATTGTCTTTTACATAGAGTGCCCAAAACCTGTTTGCTTACTCTGCATGCATTCTTTGTAGGAATTGCTTTGTCCCATACCAAAATTATAAATTTCTTTATTTTTTCTATGTATAGAGATGGTTATTGTTAACGTGCATTGAAAACGTGTGCATTGAATTAAAATGTGAATTTGATAAGTGCATTGGAATGAAATGCAAATTGGATGTGTGCATTAAATTGAAAATTGAATTGCATGTTTGAGATACAGGAAACCAAAGTTTCATTTATATTAACAGTATTTGAATACAAGGTCTTGAATTGAAGAGGAAAGTAGGATCTAGGAATAAATTAGGAAAATGCCCTTATAGATTGGGCTAGAATACATACTAATCAAGGCTTAGAAAAAATATATATACAAACACCAAAAAATTCCTCTGTAACAAAATCCACATTACATGTGATTGCTGAAATATCCCTGATCCCGCTGATCAAGATATTTGCTACTGATCTATTGTTCTGTCTTGCAGATCTGATACACTGGAGGGTTTCTGGATGTGTTTCAGTTGTATGTTTGAGATATTGATGGTTATTGCATGTGCATGTGGGTTATTGCATGTGCATGTTGGTTATTTCATGTGCATGTTGCATATTTATGGTTTAAACATCATATAAAGGACACATGCAGAAGTAAAGAACATCAACTGCTCAACATCATGTATTATACGGTTCAAGCATGGAAATACAATAGCCTACTTGAAATATAGAATATAAACGTCAGCAAGATCTCATGGATCATCACTGGAATACAATCAAATAGCATAAAAATACCCGTGATCAGAAGATAATAGCAGATTTGATGCATGCACGAATAGATCGGCAAAAATATGTGATTCCAGAGAAGTACGGTAATCGCTACTAGCTAGAAAACTCGTCTGGAAGGATAGACCGCCAGAATGCGTTGGAAACAGCTCCAATAGAAGTGCCCTGGCCTCTAGACTAAAATGGATGAGTGTCGGATCTCAGATCTAGTCTCTGAGGCACTGGATTTGGACCCCTGGGGGGTTTCCACACCTCCTTGGACACTGGATGCGCCCCAAAGGATTCCACCAACAGAATCTAATGCTATATGTCTCAAAATGATCGTCTCGCCAAATGCGGAACTGAGTCAGAAGGATTCGCCCGAATCTACTCTGATACTTTGCATGCAACCCCAAATGTATGTCCGAAAGAGTTGCGCCCTAAATTTCTAGATGAGACGATATGTAAGATTATAACATCAGAATCTGATGATAGATGGCTAAATAGAAGCGCCCTGGATGGATCTCAAATGGGTTGGAAGGAAACTGCAATCTGGACACGGATCTCGTGCAGCTCTCCAAACCCTCAAACTGACTTGCGTCCTCACTGGCTGAGTTGCGCACTCTGCAATGGATACCCCTAAAAAGTACAGTGAAATACCTGGATGGTATCTCTGATGGGCTAGGGTGTGTCTCTCAACACCAAAATTGATCAATGGTGGTGGTTTCCTCCAGAAATCCACAAAACAGTAAGGTTGACTCTCTTCCTCCTCTAGGAACTCTCAACATCAAATCATAACAATGCATAATGAGGAATTAGGTCAAATTCTTCCCTTTATACCTTTCCCAATCTAATTCACCATTGACCTCACTTAAGATAGGCGCTTTTCCTCCTAAGGTGAATAATTAATTAATTGAGTACCCCTTTAACACCTTTTCATTCTAATTTTTCGTTGACTTAGGCTTAAGTGACTTTTCCTAAGTATTTTGGCTTAATTCATCGTTTAGCCATCAATTCCTCCTTATTTCTCCATCTTGTTCCCTTTTGGTGCCTGACTATAGTCTACAGGAATACATAGACTACTAAGCCACTCCCTGCTGGCCTACTCTTGGGAACGGGACATCACAGTCCTCCCTTCCCGAGATTGCTTGTCCTCAAGCAACATCAATCCTGTGCGCTGTAATATATGCTCTCCCTCCCATGTGGTATCCTCCACTAGAAGACCCCTCCATCTAACCAAGCACTCCTTGATGATCCTGCTCCTCAATCTGCGCTCTCTATGCTCTAGTACCTCCTCTGGCACTAGCTCCAACTGACCCTCCTCGTCCAAGGGTGGCAACTCCTCTGAAATGCTAACTTGTTGTCCCACGGCCTTTTTAAGGCAAGAGACATGAAAGACGTTATGAATCTTACTACCTTCCGGTAGCTCTAGCTCGTACGCCACCTCGCCTATCCTCCTAATGGCTCTGTATGGCCCGTAGAACTTAGGCTTCAACTTCTCTGCTCTGCTCCTCTTCAAGGAGGACTGTT
>SNQJ01S0000916.1:203938-251564 GCA_010110895.2 Picea sitchensis | reverse complement strand
GAAATTCGATATAATGAAAATAAGAAAGGTTTTCCCGGTTGAGGGTTTCCGGTAAAAATCTCTGTGTACTCTGTGTATGAGCCATTGAATAATTTCTGTATTGCTTAAGAATCTATATGCATTTCTTTACTTCGCATGTTTAAAACTTACACATAGGAGAAACTGCAAGGTCCCCTTGTCCATCCTTTGAATTGATACGACGGGATGTTGTTGAAACTTGGTTAATGTATAATGATTGTATAGGTTATGTCAAAACCAAACTTATGAGAAATTGACACTTTGCTTCGAGCCTTTCAACTCTCTGTGTAAAGAATTGTTCCAAACTTCCAACTTTAACCATTAATTGATGAATGGCTTAACGATTAGCTTTAGTGATTTCTTCATAACGTCTGAGAATTTTTCAAATCTCTCTCTAGGAAGGTTCCATTACTATGTCAAACAAAATACCCCAGTTGTTGATGTAACCTAGCCACACACCTAAATTGCAATTGATGTTGGGATTATAGGAATGAGCATAGATATTAGTGACAAAGGCTAACCATCGGTTTCCTGAGTTCTCATTTCCATGGTTGACCTTGAAAGAACCAATAGAAACAATACCAAATGTGTCACGAGACCAAACCTTTCAGAGAGAGAACCAAAAGACTGGAACATGATAAGCTACAGGATCCCTTGAGACAGAATAATTATCCCCATACTGTAGACTAGTTATTACAAGGTTCGCGCACCAATTGGGAGGAAGCAGATACCCACGGGGAAGATTGTACTACGTGTCAAAATCAACTACCTTGAACATAGGATTGTTAGAAGAAAGAGCGAGTATGGAGAGAGAATCAAGACCAAGACCTGAGCTACTAATTATGTATGGGATTTTCAAGGAGATGGCAATCGCTACAGGGAAAATTGCCAATTGCAAAGCTCTTATTTGCAGACAAACATCGACAAGGACCCCAAAGCAGTAGAGAGAAGAGCATTCAAACCAAAAGGGGGAGAAACTCGTAGAAGACAAGAGACTGTAACATAGATACCTTCCACCACCTTTGACTTTTTCATCCCAAAAAACTAAAATTCAGAGAAAATCCTCCAAGGGAATCGACCCAACATTAGATTTAAACCATGCAAATGATAACCCAGGATGCAAAGAAGAAGCTACGTAATTCAAAACCCACAATCTATATCAGCTTTTCAGGATGGAATTAAAAGAAATGAACCAAGAAATCAGAGAAGGACTGGTCTGTAGAGAACTAACATACCACATTGAACGCAAATCATCGACGACGCCCACCAACTTGCTATGATAGAATGTCCAAGCACCACACCGAAATTGATACAAACTACATAGGGTGAAAACCAGAGCACAAACCATTCTCCTGAAGTATTGAAGCTCACACATACTCACAGTTATGAATTCATTAACTCGAAAGTGTGTGGAGTTTGATGGACAACCAAAATAACGTGGATACCAAAGCACCAACTGCCACCCATACATAAGACTTGGATGAATACCCATAGATTAAGGTAGATGGAGGAAATTACAAACCCCATTAACTTCAATTTTACACTCTCCTAGATTTGTTCCATGCTTAACACATTTGTATGCGAAGTTGTTATGCTCATGCACTATGTGAAAGACCTTGTACTCAAAACCAACAAGAAGACTTATGGTGCGAGATAACACTACAGGGAGGGATTTAGTCTCAAGGTTGGATTGATTAATGATAGCTCGAATCACAATCATAGAATCCCATAATTTAATGATCTTCCTGAAACCATTGGCCTTGGCAAGCTTAAGACCTTGCCACAAGGTGTAATCTTCAACAAAGTTGTTTGTAACATTCCCAAGGCCCCACGAAAACTGAATCAAAGGATTTCCTCTGGGATCACAGATTGTCCCACCTGCACCTTCTACCCCTATTGGATGATGTGTATTAAACATGATGTTTATAATGATAAGCATGTTAGTGATGTACTTTGGTGCAAGAAAGTCATTTTCTAGACATTTGTGGGCACAATGAATTTATAGGCTATTTTGAACTTGTTTTGGACAATTTAAGTTATTTTAATACATATTGTACTATGCTTTATCAGTTTATGTGATGAAATGTTGAGTTCTATTTACAATATTGATCCCTACTCCACTATTGGCCTCCCTCCCCTAACTTATTATTTAACATTTTTTTAACAGCTAATTATTGTTTTTTGTTTGATAAATAGGGAACTTTGAACCTCAACTTCACATTAACATGGTATACTAACCCACTTTTTCACATTAACATGGTATACTAACCCACTTTTACATCCATGAACTTACGTTGATTATGCATTTGATGATCATAGTACACACTGTGAAGTCAAATGTTAACTTGACAACATGTACATCTAATGGGCGAAATGCATAATCGACACAAGGATGGCCCTTTTAGATGGAACCTTAAGGATTTGATGAAATTTGAACCTTAGACATTTGATGCTAAATATTGATGCCTTTAACAAATAGTTATTGGGTAATCTCCTTCTCACTCAAAATCAAAATCAAATAAAAAATAGGTGTTTAATTGTATTCATAAAATTAAGGTGCTCTTAGAACGAGAGGTGTACCAAGGTGGAAGAGATCCTTGTGTCCATGTGTGCATTCATAGATAACACTATTAAAATAAATTGAATACAAATTTAAATACAAGGAAAAATAACTTAATTAGTTATTAACGTGAAAAAATTAAACTTAATATAAATTTACATTGATCTCAAATTTTTTAATCCATAAAAAAGGTTTAAGCTTATTTATTTTTATCCTTTTTATGTTTGATAAATACAAGGCTAAAATGGATGTATATTAATGTTATTTTGGGCTCTTTGTCTTTGTTGAACATGTCAACCTAAAAAGTTACACTATTATTTTTAGTCCAAACTCACTTAGGAACCATATGTTTCATTAGTCAAAGTGAGTTGAATTTGACTTAATTATTTTTCTCAAGGAAAACCTTACGGGGAACCCTGAGCACTTCCTAAAATTTTGCAAATGATGTCGAGTGTAAACTTGTTGGGGTTGATTATGATGCCTAACCTAGTCGAGACATTGAACAAGGCACACAATAGAGGCAACTAACTCGAGGGATTGACCTCAAGACCCCTTGCATGAAGCTCGAAGCACTGGACGATTCAAACTATCTCATTGGACTTTTTGTTCCAAGTAAATCCTCGTGGAGAAACCCCTCGACACTTCCTTGCATTTCATGAATGCTACCAAGCGTAAGACTATTGGCATTGATTATGGTGCCTGACTTGATAAGGCCATCGAATAAGGCACACAATAAAGGCAACCAACCCAAGTGATTGATCCTAAGACTTCCTACATGAAGCTCGAAGCACTAAATCACTCAAGCTAACCCATTGAAATTTAAATTTATATTAATTTGTTTCGCATGAAAACTATTTTATTAATGTTTACCAAAATATTATTAAATAATTATCAATAGTTATATTTTTTAATATAAATATTTTTTAAAATTGACGATGTTGTTAATTTCCCATATTTAATGGAAGTGACTAAATTCCCCTCATCTATTCACTATATTTGTGAGGCTAGAAAATGTGTGTGTGTGTGCGCGCACGTGACCACGTCCCATAGTGATTCAACTTACACTGTATGAGTTTTGGTGGCGGTGGCAATGGATCAGACAGCTAGAGGATGACATCATTGTTGTTGAAAGCTATTTGGGTAACAATTCTCGTTTTTATTATTTACAAGCAAGAGAAAAGTAATTAATGGTATTGCTTTGCTAATCAATATTCAATTCATTAATTAGTGTAATGCATGGACAAGTCAAAGATGAGAGATGGAAACCTTACACAGAGAAATAACTTGAGGAATGCTCTTACTAAGATGTTTTAATGAAAGGTATATGTTATGTAAACCCAATTCCAATAATTCACCAAGAATGCAACAAGTTGTTGAAATCAATAGAAGAGGATAGTCTTTGAAGTAGTTCTTGTTGTCATGAAACAAACCTTACTTGCTTCACCATGAATTTGCATTGTGTTCGTTTTCCAAAACATATGCAAGTGCCTTGAATATCATCAATTTCAAAGGTTTTTCTTTGGCCTCTGCCTTAGAAAGCTCTAAGATCATAGATGGAGTAGTAAATTAGGAGCTAAATAATAATAATCGACAACATTCTTACTTTGACTATATAAATTGTGAAATTATAGTCTTATCATTCTTAAGACTATATGGTGTGTAACAATAACTATTCATCTACCATGTTTACATATGGCCCTTCTCTTTATCTACATCAATGATTTTCCTTGATGACCTCTGTAATTCATTATATGCATAGCCTCCTTGATGACCTCTGTAATTCATTATATGCATAGCCTCTAACCAATTATTAAGATCTCAAAACCTCAAACTCTCGATCTGTCTTTGGAACATCAAAGAAATAGTTGCATGGCTCTCCTAGGTGGTGTAATTAGTTGTATTTATCATTGCTAAGCTCACACCTATGTTGGGATCTAGAATGCATAAGAACACTCATTCAAAGGAGGGATATGGTTGAATGCATTAGGTAATAGCTCATTGATTTAGAATAAGAGACGAGGGAGACAGTGTGGTACGGTCCAAGAATAATATAACATGTAGATACATTACTAGTTAGGATATCATGCAACACAGTCTATAGAATATAGAGATCATAGATGGTGGTGGACCAAAATTTGTAAGATCAAGGTCCCAAAGAAAACAAAGCTTCTCCTGTGGTTAGTGTTGAGCAATAAAGTTTTGACCCGAGAGATGTTACAAAAATGAAATAAATAGGGTCTAGGCATTTGTATACTTTGTATGAAGGAGCTGGAGAAAACCCCTCACTTAGTAATCATGTGCCCATTTGCACAACAAATTTAGAAAGACGTATGCCATTGGTTGGGTTCAAGTAATAATAATGTTTGTCTGGGAAACAATGTTGAGTGTCTACATTCTTGGTTCCTTAGAAGTGAACTAAAGAAGTACATAGTTGCTCCATTTCTAGTCCTTTAGGGCATCTAGCTTTCCCAGAACACTCTAACATTTGATAACAAATATATTCGAACTTTCTAGGTTTTATCTCAAGTTTGTTCAACGTTTCAATATTGCAAATTGAATCACAAAGAAAACATCCCAAGGCAGGTTGGTGAGCTCATGGTAGACAAAAATAATCCCTAGAGTTTTTTTATGGGGTTTGTCAAGGACATGACAAAATTTATGGTATTGGAGGCACACTTTTTTTTCTTTGAATCACACTTTTTTAAGTTCAAAGTCAATGTGGAGAATGTGACAAATAATTATGCATAATTTTTTGCTTTGAGGGAATTATTAAAGTTGGCTTGAACTAAAGGGTTATTGTTACTTTAGGTATATGAGGACTCGTTGTTGGTCATCAATTATATGAGAAATGATATGAACATTCACAATATAACCTTGCTTCCTTTAGCTACTCATATGTAGGAGATCTCTAGATTGTTCAATCATATATCATATTCACATGTCTACATGCAGCGAAACTATGGAGTTGATGCATCATTTAAAGAGGGTTTATCATTACTTACTGGGTCACTATATTTGATAGAAAACAAATATGGTCAATTGTTTGAGTTCAATATGTCATTGTTGAAATTTTTTTGATGTATACATAGGAATACTAGTTAGATATTGAAAAATTACATTTGCATTGACCACATTTGTTGATAAACGTTTACGTATATTGTTCCATACTTAGACATTTTTGTGTTTCTTGTATATCCTATATTTAGCCATTTTTTTAAAATGTGGGTTGCAGAGAGGGGTACCACCAAGTCCGCAAGTCCCATACTTAGTCTATTTCGCACCATTCTGCAATCTTAACACTTATCCATTTCTTTTGTTGCGAGAGTCTTGTTGCGGAATACTAAGCCATCCCTCACCTCACAATCCCACAAACCTGCAAATTTGCAACCCCCCAAAAGACCCTCCCCACTTCCACATTACTCATAATGTACCTCTTTTTGAAACTTAACTGATTTTGTTGATCGTGGATGCGGAGTTCTCCCCTCATTTCCATATTCTTATCCCCATCCCATAACCCCGCTCCCTGCATTTCTACATCCTCTAAAACGACCTTCATGTTAATCACTTTGCACTTCCATACTTAAACAATTTCACAACACAATATCACCTTTCCCAATGAAATTTATCTCCCATCACCACATTAGTCGTCACTCGTATGAATTGAATACCATTATTAAGTGACATGATTTTCGTAAAAGCTCAACCATAAATTTTAAATCAGACCATTCAATTGGCAACTTCGAACTAAGAGCTACACCATTTGATAATCAAGGCAATACATGGTAAATTAAATAAGGAATTAAAAGCCATGTTGTAAAAATATTGTGTTAACAAAAGCGCCACCTATTTACGAAAATAGTCTTTGTAAGATAAGTTAAGCAAAAGGAAAGAACTATCTTGTGGTGATACTGTCAACACTTTGGGATGAGAAGACCGCCAATTTTAGTGGCCGCAGGCCTTCAAGTGGCACTCAACTCTTCCACTTGAAGAAAATAAGTTGAACAAGGTTTGGACCTTTGGTATTGCATTAGCCGAATGCATGCCACAAGTAGCCAATTTCAAAGAATTAGTCCTCTGGTGCACTGATAAATTTGACACCGCGAGAAGAGTTATTCAGATACAAGGAAAATCACCGATTTCTTTAGCACCTTCGGTGTTTAGAAGAATGTTGAGATTGCCTAACCCCACTCTGACATTCAAAAATGTTGAAGCTGATGACTTTATAAAATCTCAATAACGAGGGAATGGAGTTCCTTGAAAGATTTCTTACAAGCTCGACAAGTGATGTTAATGCTGCAGAGATTGAGGTATGTTCTCTAAAATATCCATACAAAAATTTGCATGGAAGATCGCTAGAATAATTGGACATAAGTCCATGGCCTCAGTTGCAAAGTATATTATATATATTATGTATCATTCAATTCATGAAGATGTAGTAATTGATTGGGCCCAGATTATTTCAAATGAGGTTTCATTTCAGTTAGGAAGCATTAGGAAGACCAAGAAATTTTACATGACTTCTTATCTAATCTATGCTACAATTTATTGCCATATTTTTGAGGACTTGCTCATGGATATAATATAGACTTCAAAATGGATCTAGTTTCATTCTGGTATCCAGTGGTATGGAAGCACAGGGCTCCATACAATTTCTATGAACTGAAAAATGTCTTCTTGTCCTCTTTTAAGAAGTTAATTCACAGTCTCTCCATGTCCAAATTATCATTAGAAGTTGCATCCTTTCTGTCGTAGAAAGGAATTTTTGAAACCATGGAAGATTTTAGTTTTATTAGAATTTATGAATTTCAGGGGAAACCCTCTCCGCTTCCATTTTATGTTTCTGATAAACTTTTCACTGTTGAAGTATGCAAACAATATAAATATTGGGTGCATTTGTTCAACGAAAAAAGAAAAAAACAATTCATCTCACTGCCATGGAAAATTGGAGAAATTTATGTGAAGAAATTTTCTCAATTAGATGAATACACCACTTAATTTCACCAATTCTATTTAAAAGAAGTTCATGGAATTCAGGGTTTCGACCTGAAGGATTTGTTTTTGGCACACATGTTTTCAATTGGATATGACTCATCATTTAATAAGTCTATTCAATTAGAAGAAGGAGGGGGAGATAATCAAAATCCTCTCGAAGCCTTGCCTGGAACCACCTTGAATGATATTGAGGCATTATTCAACACCAATGACTATTATAAGAAACGAGATCGAGAGACGACAAGTAAAAACCCAGGTTCGTCAAATGTGTCACAAAAGAGCACCTCAACAAAAGAGAAACCTTGAAATAATAGTCAAGAATAGAGAAAGTCTTCCACTAGAAATTAAGATGATGATGGAGATAAAGTCCCTACCAAAAAGGCAGTTGAAAAATCACACATTGTTCATGTATCTATATAAAAAAAAGAGAAGTCTAGAAAGAAGGATAGGAAGCATATGAAGTTGAAACTAGTCCCAAAAGCATGGAGATTGACGACATTAGAGGGGAGCCTAGCTGGAGGGGGAGATAATCAAAATCCTCCCGAAGCCTTGCCTGGAACTACCTTGGATGATATTGAGGCATTATTCAACACCAATGACTATTATAATAAACGAGATCAAGAGATGACAAGTAAAAACCCAGGTTCACCAAATGTGTCACAAAAGAGAAACCTTGAAATAATAGTCAAGAACAGAGAAAGTCTTCCACTAGAAATTCAAATGATGATGGAGATAAAGACCCTACCAAAAAGGCAGTTGAAAAATCACACATTGTTCATGTATCTGTAAAAAGAAAAAGAGAAGTCTAGTAAGAAGGATAGGAAGCATATCAAGTTGAAACTAGTCCCAAAGGCATGGAGATTGACAACATTAGAGGGGAGCCTAGCTGGAATGAACAGATAATGATTGAGAACATGACTATAGTTGAAGAATTGGATTCACAATAGCCATAGCTATTTGAGGAGGAATCTGTCACTTTGCACCATGCAACCTACAATAAGAATTCAAAAAAGTTGTTAATTGAAAAAGTAAATTTGAGAAATAAAAAGTTTTCTGAAAAATGGAAGTCAGAGATTGATTTTCAAGGGGTAAGACCCTTGAAAGTCACAGAGTTTCATGAAGCAATTGGTGAAGCCCTAAAGTATTCCATTGACGAGATACAAAAGGAGAATTTGGTCCTAAAGGAAAAAGTCGAAGAATTGGAAAAAGGTTTGCTTCCAAGACCTTTGTTTGTCAAATCCATTGTTGTTATACAACCCCTGTGCAGTCTCGAGGATGTACCAGAAACATGCTTCAGGATGAAAGGTTCATCAAGTTTATTAATGGCTATAAGAAAGTTTATTGGAGATAACATTAAGAGAATGATAGCCTTGATCCTTGAAATATGGGAGTTAACAACAAATTATGCTACTCTATCAACAAGGGTCTTGCGTTTTAAAGAATATCTCCAAAAAGACTTGGAAAATGATGAATTTTTTTTCAAAGAAGTCGTGGTACATTTTTGGCAAAGGTCTTAAGTATAAGTGATATCAGAGGAGAGAACAAAATCTTCCTTCCAAGGTTCGTTTGAAACAAATTAATGCTTGTTGGTTGAGGAGAATTAAATGCTTGCGGGAAATGTTGTCCAAATGCGATGTTATAAATACTAAAAGAGGTGATTTATTTTTAAAACTTTTTGATTTAACTAAAGAAGTAGAGGGCTTGTTAGACAACACATGTAAGTTGGACATTAGATTCAGTGCTTCCCGTGATTTTCATGAAATGGGTTAACTCCCTCTCGTGGATCCTAACTCTTGTGATTTTGGCAGAGACTAATGCCTGCGGGTTTTGGTATAACGACAATCGTAGTCCAACAAATGGTATTAGAGCGACATGTCTCGAGTTTTATACTCGCTTGAAATGTGCTACAGGAGAGATTGTTGGACATTGGATTCAAATCTTCCCGCAAGTTTCGCGACATGGGTTAACCCCATGTCGTGGATCCTAACTTTGGCGATTGTAGCAGAGACTAACATTTGTGGGTTTTGGTCTAACGACAATCGTAGTCCAACAATGTATTCCAAAAGAGGATGAACACCTTCAATAACCACTCACACAACCAGATCAAAGATCAACACCTCAATGTTTTTATGTGGTAAAACCCCCGTGGGGAAACATCCATAGGCCCAACCAACGCAACCACTTGGAGCAATTTATTAATGCAAAAGAAAAAAATTACAAGAGAGTTTCTCACAATTGATCATCGACAATTGACCCTCCATGCTCTTTAAATAGAGATCATGAACCAATTGGGTATTAAGCCAGACATCAATGTATCTATTAAAATAGAGGAGAACATGAGCCATCGGATCACTCAATGTTGGGAACATATCATGACCATTGGATTAACTAACTATAAATGCATACTAATGCATACTAAAGAAACACACTTTTTACCTAACAACAAAGAAAATATCAAGATGGGTATGTGTTATGACCCAAGGGGGGCATGTATATGGCTAAATGTATATGATATGACCCCAAGGGGGGGGGCATATATGGGCCTAAATGTACATGTAATGTGTAAATACATATGCAATAGGGTCGACCTAGTGATAAAGGGGCCTCATGTGCAAGTGTGAATAACTATGTATAAGAGATCATGTATTCATTATTGGGGGAGGTGAATTGTGAAGTATGAATGATATTTGGTTATTTGGAGGGGGTTCCCCTATTATTTAAGGAGTTATTGTGTAACTTATCTATCTTGGAGTTGTGCTCCATGCTCACATTCTGTACATGGTTTGTACTTTTGGTTTATTATGATATTTGTAAGCATTTGGTTCATTACATTTGGTATCAGAGCACCGATCCTAGGGTTTTTCTTCCTCAATACAGACATTTTGGAATTTTCGCTATAACTTTTTCTCGAAGCCACTTCAGAAGGAGAAACCTAGAGGATTTTGAGAAGAATTATCATAGTACATGTGGTATGAATTTCATCTTCTGGGTCATTGTACTTTTGGAGATACACCTCGTGGAAGATAGGGTATCTGACTATTTCTATTAACTAGTCTCAAACATGTGTTTAGGGTAAAATAGTCATATATTCTTCAAAGAGGCTCCGAATTGAGTGAGACCACTTTCATTGAACCATGGACGGTCTATAGTATGTTTGGTACAATTTTCATAATTTTATATCAATTATTGTGCATGAGGCATGCTATACAAGTGCGCTCCCCTGGAAAGGCCAAAAATTAGCAAGGTGTGGGGAAGTTACCATAACTTCCACTTGAAACATCCAATTTTGGTCAGACCCGTGGCATCGAAAAGTAGAAATTTCATAGTAGTGCAGGTCGTAATTTCAAACTCAAAAGGGCCGAAATTGCAAATATACATCAGAAGGAAGGTTGCTAGGAGGACAGACTCCAAAATAGGGTTTCAAAGGTATGTTCACTTAAAACTATCATGACTTTTGATTGGAATGTTCGATTGAGCTGATTCAAAATCCATTGGAAAGATAACACATAGAAGAGCATATTGGAACAATGATTAAAACTATTTTGTATCTTTATCCTTAATATATTGAGGTTGGAAGTTTAGGCTTGGGTTAGACCTCAATTAAGAATCAATGGCACTACCTAACTTTAGTGGAGATGAAGACAATGATACAATCAGTCATGGGGAATGGTTGAGAATGATAAAGAGAAATTGCAATACTCCTTTTGGGGCAGGTATTTGTTAGTATGGTGAAGCTGGTAAGCTACACAACTCCAAGATAGATAAGTTACACAATAACTCCTTAAAGAATAGGGGAACCCTTTCCAAATAACCAAATACCATTCATACTTCACAATTCACCTCCCCCAATAATGAATACATGATCTCTTATATATATCTATTCACACTTGCACATGAGGCCTCTTTATCACTAGGCCGACCCTATTACATATGTATTTATACATTACATGTACATTTAGACCCATATATGTGTTAATATTTTTGGTGTAACGATGGAAGATATTCTTGTATAGTTGTTTTAGTCAAACCTTTAAAAGGTTATTATATATATATATATATATATATATATATATATATATATATATATATATTGTCCATGACCTGCGGGACTAGCCTGTGGCTTGAGAAATCGTGACTCAGGGGCATCTAAGCCATCAAAATCACTCAGGGATCGCACCCGGCCTGAGCCACACCAACCCTTAACATGGCTGGATTTTTTGTCCCCGCAGGTTTCGAACTGGTGACTTTAACATCACATAGTTCCTTAACAACACACTCCATCACCGACTGTCCTACACCCAGGGGACTGGTTATTATAATTATATTGTACAAGTCTGCTCAACATAAATTATTATATTATTGGTATTTTACTTATTATGGGTTAGTTAGGTGAGTCAAAAGAGTCATGTCTCTTCAAGAGACATCATTGTGTATAAATAGAGGATAGGTTCATCTCACTTGGACACACACTCCACACACTTCTCTTATTGCATCTTAGATAAGAAGGTCTATCACACAAGTCTTGGAGACTAGTTCTTTTAGTTTTTTAGTCTTGGTCTTTCTTGGAGAGAGCTACTAACCCATGTTAATGATAGTTAGAAGGAATCTATATTGAGGATTTTGTTGTTGGGTTTTCTCCCCAGTTTCTGAATAATCTTTTTTTATATTATATATGTGATTGTCTATCTTTCAATAATCCTACTACAATTGCTATTGGATTAATTAAGTAATTGTAATTATTATATAGAAATTTAAATTCCAATATGGTATCAGAATGGGCATGAATAGAAGCCAGTTGCATATCTAGAAACCTAAAAGGGAGTTGTTTTTAGTCTAGAGGCAGTTAGTAGGATAAACCAAGACCATCAGTGAGGATGACTACGGAACAAATATCGATGAGAAGTTAGATGGAGATGATAACTTCAGGGATTGGAAGTACATAGTAACCCTCCTTCTTAAAGAACATGAACTGGATAAATTCTGTTATAGACAAAGTTCAAGAACCTCAAGGAGATTAAGCTAAGGCAAAATATAAGAAAGACATGGTGAGAGCAAAAGGATTATTGCAGACTCCATTTCAAGGGACCCTGCCATCCACCATATATCATCATTATCTTCTCAAAAGCAAATGATGGACACCTTAACATGTTTGAGAATAACATAAATCAGAAGAATGGCTCTGAGGATCTCGGTTGAAGAATAATGTGAAAATACTGAGATTTTGGAAAGCCATTCTATCTAACTACTCCAGCAAGTGAATCAAATCAAGGAGTAAGATAAAAGCCATGAGCTAAATTAGAAGGAGAGATGGTGATCACTTTATGAATGGCCTCCAAGGTAAATAGAGTTGCGATCATCCAAAAGGAATTTATTCAAGAAAAGAAGCTTAGAGTTCAGCAGGCTTTAGAGATGTTAGCAAGTAGGAAGAAGCTAGGATAGGCACAGAGAAGAAAAGATGAGATGAAGATCAGAGACCCTAGCTTCCCTCACCCATGGGAAAGGAAAGAACAAGAAGAATCATTCTTTACCTAAGAAGTTTAATATGGGTCAGAGAGACAACTCCAATATTGAAGTATTCTTGTTATGGGGTAGGACACTTTGTTAAGGATTGCCCCTCATTATGGAAATTAAGAATAAGAAAGATGAGGCATCTAGCTCACTGAGGCAGAGATAGTGAGCCTCCCCAAGAAGGAGTTACACAGAAACAGATGAGAATCAAGTGATGAGGGATTATAATTCCATATCTCAGCCCTCAAAGATAGCATTACTCATGAGTAACACTTGGTTGATAGACAATGGGTGCTTCAAGCACTGCAACGAGGCTATGAAGACTCCTTATCTAAACTTATTCATAAGATTCACCTCACAAGGTGAAATTGGGTGATAACTACCAGTATCCAATCAAAGGTGTTGGAGAAACCTCCTACAAGTTAAACTCCAAAGCAAATGAATGTATGAAGGAAATTCTCTATGTTTAGGTTTTAAAAAAATCTTCTCTCAATTTCAGCATTGGACAAAAAAGGATTTAGAGTAGCATTTATTGATAGTCAAGTTATTGCTCTTGGCCCTGAAGACCACTTGATGATGAAGCTAGTGATTGGAGTTGAAGAAGGAGGACTCTATAAAATTAAAAGGACATTGAGACTCTACAATTGTTCATGATATTGTGAATCCCATTGAACTATGGCATAGGAGATTTACTCACCTACTCTACAAATCTCTTTCGTTTGTGAGCAAAATGGTGACAAGTCTTCTAGAAATCCAGCAGAACGGATATTGTGTGCAAAAGGATGCACAAGGAAAAAGAACACAAAAGTTCACTTTCTATGCTTGATGCTCGAGTGAGGAGTTTTGACATTGCGATGGGCAGTATATGGACCAATGTTGTCGGCTTCCACACTAGAGTGGGTATGTATATTATTTATCTTTCTGTTGATGATTACTCCGCGTAAAACTTGGTTATATATGAAAAGAAGCAAGAATGAAGTTTTTGGCAAATTCAAGAGTTCAAGGAAATACGGTAGAAAACTTGATAGAAGCGGAAGATAAAGACATGCTGATCCGGACAATGGAGGTAGTCACCTCAAAATAATTCAAAAGGAGTATTGCAAAGGAAGTTGGGATTCACGAGAGGATCTTTCTACTCCTATAATCCTCAACAGAATGGAATAGCTAAAAGAAAGAACTAGACAATCATGGAAGCAGTAAATTGCATGATCATGATCAAGATCTTCCTATGCATATGTGGGAAAAAGCAGTGAAGGACAATGTACATGCAAAACAAAAAAGTCCCCACAAGTGCTTGAAAACAAAGGAACCTTTCGAGAATTTTTTTGGAGAAGAAATACAGAAAGTCATTTCCCGAGAATATTTGGCTGCCTGTATTTGTTCACGTCCCCAAGAAAAAAGAGGACAAAGTTGGACCCTTTCAGACAAAAGGGAATATTTGTTGATTAGAGTGACACATTAAAGGCTTACAGGATATACATTACCAGTCACTGGAAAGTGGAGATAAAATGAGATGTAACCTTCGATGAGAAAGCATCTTTCAATAAATCCAAACATATCCATGCAAAAGAGGCACATGAAGAAAATAATTAAGTTCCTAAAGTTCCAGATGCAACTGAACTAGAGGAAGTCATTCCAAAGAATCATGACATAGTAGAACCTCAAAAAACCAGCCAAGATACCTTCTCACAAGATAAGACCATCTTGGGCACAAGATATTAACACTCAAAATCTGAGAAAAAGAATTGGTGCCCCAAGAGAAATCTTCGAGGAAAGTAAGAAAGATGGCAAGTATTCATTCATTGGCATCTTGTATGACATAATAGATTAAAAAATTTTCCAAGCTTATGGAAAATTTTGAGAAAATCAAGTATGGAAAAGATGCTATGAGAGAGGAATACCAATCCATTATCTTGAGAATGATGTTTGGGATGTAGTTCCTAGACCAAAGAAAAATCTATGGTGAGTTTGAAATGGATCTACAAAACCAGAAACACTGGTGATGGCAGTATTGAAAAATATAAGGCAAGATTTTGTGGCTCGAGGTTTCTCTTAGAAGGAAAGGATTGACTATGAAGAAACTTTTTCTCACGTAGCAAGATATACCTCGATCAGGACTATACTTTCATTGTTTGCTATGATGAAATGGAAGGTGCACGGATGGATGTAAATACAACCTTCTGATGGTGTTGAGATAAAGAGGATTTATGTGGAGCAAACCTTGGATTGAGACACATGGCAGGGGAGACTCATGTGTGCTTGATTAAAGAGAGCTTTATATGGTTAAACAGCACCAGGCATGTTGTAATTTAGGATTGAAGCAATTTGCATAGTGAGCTTGGGTTTACAAAACAAATGCAGATCCCAACCTTTACTTTAAGGTTGAGGATAGTGAACCATTGATTCTATACATGCCAGATGACCTATTTCTAACAAGTGCAGAAAAGCTTATCACAGTGTGTAAGAGAAAATTGGCTGCAAAATTCCAGATGAAAGATTTAGGAATGATGCACTGCTTCTTGGACTAGAAGTTTGGCGAAGATCAAATGGGATTTTCCTAAAGAAAGGAAAGTATGTAGTGGAAAAATATTGAAGAGTTGAGATGTTGGTTGTAATACCCATGGTTAACCCGATGGTATCAAATCTTAAGTTGTTGCAGGATACAACTTTAGAGATTGTGGATTCTACCTTATACAGGCAGATATTGGGCTCGTTGATGTATTTGACAAAACACAAGACCGGATATATGTCTTGTTGTGAACACTCTGAAGGTCAATATATGGAGCATCCTAGGCATGTTCATTTGGTTGCATCAAAACATGTGTTGAGGTACCTTAAGGGTACTCTAGATCATGGTCTCTGGTATGGAAATATGATATGAGTTTGGATTAATATGGATGCGGTCAGTTAGATTAGAGCAATATTCGACCAAATACTTCGGATATTGTTTAGGTCTTGGCTCCGATGTCAGTGAAACCAATCATGTGGCACTTTCAGTGCAGCTGAAGTGAGTATGTGGAAGCATGTGCAACGATCATACAAGCATCATGGCTTCATAAGTTGTTGTCTAGGTTATTTGGTCTTGAATTGGAGTCAACCTGCATTTTGTGTGACAACAAGATTTGCATGAAGTTGTCAAAGAGCACAGTGTTCCATGATAGGTTGAATCATATCAATATCATATACTACTATATCGGGGATATGGTACAAAGGGGAGAAAGTGAGGTTTGAGTTAAGTGACTACCAAGGATGGGTTCGCGAGATGTGTTTCACCAGAAGAAGCCATTCTTAGGAAAAGTTTGAGAATGCCGAGGGAGAAGCTTGGTGTGGTCCCTCTTTCAGAGGGAGTGACGAGTGGAACTCACCCAACATGAAAACGAGTTGGCACTAAGTATGGAAAAATCTCATCCATCATGAAAAATGGTTGGCATTGAGTGTTCTTATCCAGTATGAAAAAGGGCTGGCTCTAAGACATGAGTGCACATGATCAGTACTAATGCATCGCGCCCGAGGTAGTGAATGTATTAGGGACATGTTGTAGCTATTAAAGAGCTACCCACAAACTAGCCAGTTGCATGTAAGGGTGATCAAGCGCACTATGATATCCGATGATTTATAGATTCACATGTTCAATAGCCAATGGATGTGAGCTCATGTGGTATCAGACTTGGAGTTTGTGTTTGGAAGAATACCTTCCTAGTTAAGAGGAGTGTTAATATTTTTGGTGTAACCACATAAATTATTCTTGTCCATTTGTTTTAGTCATGGAAACATTTAAAAGGTCATTATAATTATATTGTACAAATGCGCTCAGCATAAATTATTATATTATTGGTATTTTACTTATTATGGGTTAGTTAGGTCCAGAATCATGTCTTCAAGTATATTATTGGTATTTTACTTATTATGGGTTAGTTAGGTCAAGAGTCATGTCTCTTCAAGAGACATTATTGTGTATAAGTAGAGGATAAGTTCCTCTCATTTGGACACACACTCACACACTTCTCTTGTGCATCTTGGAGCGCATAAGAAGGTCTAGCGCACAAGTCTTGGAGACTAGTTCTTTTGGTGTTTTGGTCTTGGTATTTCTTGGAGAGCTATAACGCATCACTGTACTGGTTGAAGGAATATATATTGAGGATTTTGGTTACTGGGTTTTCTCCCCCACGAGGGTTTCCCAAGATAATATTTGTGTTCTATTGTATCTGTGATTGTCTATCTTTCAGTGATCCTACTACAGTTTCTATTGGATTAAGTAATTGTAATTGTGTAACTAGAAAATTTAAAATTCCAATAATATGCTCCCTTGGGGTCATATCATATACATTTAGCCATATATATGCTCCCCTTGGGTCATAATAGTATGAGTCAAATATAAGAGGCTACCAACTAACTGATGGTACAAAGTGGTATTAACTTCGAGAAAAGTACAAGTGGAAACAAATTTGACTCCAGACTGGAAGGGAGAAGGGGTTGGTTTAGAATCATCCATGTGAAAGCGACGAAGAAGGTCACAAGAATACTTGGACCGAGAAAGAAAAAATCATTCCTTGGTTTTCAAAACTTGGAGGCCAAGGAAATAGTGCAAATAACCTAAGTCAGTCATTTCAAATTTCTTCTTGAGGATGGTTTTCACATGGTTTAAAAGTTTAAGGTCATTATCTATGAGGATAAGGTCATCAACATAAAGAATAAGTATAATGAGATGGCTTCCTACTTTCTTGGTATAGACATTAGGGTCAGAATGACATCTAGAAAAATCAGTATCAAGAAGAAATATGTCCATTTTGGCATACCAAACTCGAGGAGCTTGCTTAATACCATAAAGGGATTTCTTAAGGCGACAAACAGGGCTTGAGTCATTATGGACATAGCCAGGAAGTTATTCCATGTAGATTTCTTCTTGCAAATCCCCATCAAAAATGAAAATCTAACACCCATTTGATGGACCTCCCATTTATGTGAGGCCGCAAGGGCTAGAACAAGGTGAATGGAATTCATTTTGGCGACGAGCGTAAAGGTTTCATTATAGTCAATGCCTTCAACTCTAGTGAACCCTTTGCAAACTAACCAGGCCTTGTGTCTTTCAACACTTCCATCTAATGCATACTTAGTTTTGTATACCCATTTACATTTGACAAGTTTTCTTCCTTTCAGAAGAGTTACAAGATCCCAAGTATCGTTTTCCATTGAAGACCGATACTCTTCATTCATTGTTGTGTCTCAATTTGGATGACCTAGAATTTCTGCAAATGTTTCTGGATCACAAGTCTCTGAAAGATGAGCCAAAAGAGAGGAGGCTCACTAGAACTGTGAACGTGTATGATGTTTATATGAAGGATCATTGACAAAATCACTAGCTACTTCTCGAGTTGAATGGATCCATTTGGAAAATCGTAGTGATGGTCCATGGTCATGTTCAATGGACTCATCTAGAGGAAGGTGAGTAGGCGGAGGTGGATTTTCATCCTCATTGTCATCATTTGAAGAAGAAGAAACCATAATAGGAATAGAAGATGGAACAAACAACGAAGATGGATCACAAGCTGAAGAAGGCACAAACGTTGAATTAGGCTAAATGCCAAGAGATTTTCATCAAATTTAACATCTCTTCTAATAATAATTTCATTAGAATAAGGTTGAAGAAGTTTGTAACCTATGACATTTTCAAAATATCCAACAAAAATACACTTCTCACTTTTAGGCTGTAAATATTTCCTTTTCTCATCGAGAATGTGAGCCCATGCTATATTCCCAAATACACGGAAGTGGCTTACATCTAGCTTAATTTTACTCCATGCTTCTTTCGATGTTATATTTTTTAGAGCCTTTGTGGGAGTGTGATTTACTATGTGATTTGCACAGTTAATGGCTTCTGCCCAATAATTAAAACTTAATCCCTTAGATTGGATCATACGATTAGCCATTTCTTTTAATGTGAGATTCTTTCTCTCAACAACACCATTTGTTGGGATGTATATGGAACAATGTGTTGCATCTGGATGCCCTATGCAGTGCAGTAACTTGTAAAATTGTTGTTCACATATTCACCTCCTTTATCTGTTCTTAACCTTTTAAGGTGATGTCCATATTGTTTTTCTACAAGGGCCTTGTAGGCCAAAAACTTGTCAAACACTTCACTGTTATTTTTTAAGAAGTAAACCCAAGTGCATCTAGAGAAGTCATCAATGAAAGTTAAGAAATACTTGCACCTAGAAAAAAGAAGGAGACGAAAGCGGACCACACAAGTCACTGTGAATAAACTGCAAGGGGCTCGAGGCATGCCAAGAGGCACGTTTGTCAAAACTGTCCTGATGATGTTTGTCGAGAACACAACTGGCACAAACACCATCTTTGCGAGAAATAAGAGGAAGACAAATCACCATCTGTTGATTGCATAATTGCTACAATGAGCGATGGTATAGATGACCAAACCACTCATGCCCAATTTTTCTCAAGTTATCACTATGAGCAACAAAAACCGTTGGAAAAGATGATGACCTAAAATTTTCAAACTTGTACAACCTAGTAATATCATCAAAAATTCTAGTTGCAAGGACATGCTTATGATCTTTTAAATCCTTAATTACAACTTGGTGAGGTGAAAACTCTATGGTTTTACCTTCGCCTGAATGATTGATCTAATATATTGATAAAAGGTTGCATGAAAGACTTGGAACACACATTACATCATTAAAATGACCATTATCTACCCGAACTGTTCTAGATTTGTTGACCAACAAGAGTGGATCAAATCTTGTGTATTATTTCTTATATAGTTCATTCCTATATTTCCTCCATACTTAGATTTTTTTTAGAAAAAAAAAACCAATATTTTAAGACCACCGCGGGTTCCTAACACATTACATTACTACTCCTAAGTTCTGTGATCTGCATAACACTCTAGTTAACTTTCACGACCTCCATTGCACATTATTCACACTCATAAATTTTCTTCAAAACGGGCATCCATCCGCAGGTGTGGAGCACCTTGCCTTTCACTCCATCACCCCGTCGTCCCACTCATCTGTCGTCTCGCTCATTCGCTATCCTGCTTGTACATGGTCCCGTGACTTCAAACTTTTTACAAGTCCATATTTTTACAACTCCTTTTTACCAAGTCTTACCTCTGCATCCATAATCCCACTCATTCATCCTTTCGCTTGTCCATCCTCCTGATCATCCATCATCCCGTGACACTAAAACACTTTACACCCTGCCATGTTCATCTTTCCCAACATGCATTAACTCACTCTTTCCAGAAATTACTACCACTCATATGTTGCTAATATAGTTATTAATAATGAGATTCTCGAGGAAACGTTCCGTAAATGCTAATACGAGTTATCATTTAAATCCTCAAATTAAGTCCCTGAGGTGTAGGACAGTCGGTGACGAAGTGTGCTGTTAAGGAACTCCGTGATGTTAAAGTCACTGGTTCGAAACCTGCGGGGACAAAAAATCTAGCCATGTTAAGGGTTGGTGTGGCTCAGGCCAGGTGCGATCCCCGGGTGATTTTGACGGCTTAGATGCCCTTGAGTCGCGGTTTCTTAGCCACAGGTTAGTCCCACAGGTCACGAACAAACTAAAAAAAAAAAAAAAACCTCAAATTAAGAGCTCTTGGACGTGTTAAAACAAACAAGTGTTTTTCAATACTAGCAACTTGAAAAATTATTGTTAAGTTTGTCACCTTAGCTAATATGTTAGCACGAAGAAAAGAACAATTTTGTAGAGACACCATGAATCTTTTTGGATGAGAAGATCAAAGATTTCAATGGCCACAGGTTTACAGGTACTATTTCACATTACCACCCCCATAGAAGAATTTGAATAAGATTTGGACATCCGGAATTGCATGAGCAGGGTGTGTGCCATAGGTATACGACTTCAAGGAATTGATTTTGTGGTGTGTTGACAAGTTTGATTAAGAAAGAGGATTCATTTAGTTACAAGGAGAATCACCCATTTCTTTAGCCCCTTTTGTTTTCAAAAGAATGTTTAGATTCCCTGAACCAACCGTGTTTTTCAAGAGTGCTGAAGCCGAGGATTTTCTTAAGACAAAAGGGAGGAAACAAACTTTTACAAAGCTATCTCGAAGATCCAACAATTTTTCCTAAAGACTTCTCTAGTATTAAGGTATGTTCACTAAAGAATCCCTAGAGAGAAATGACATGGTTATTTGCCAGGATAATCAGACAGGAGTCCACAATTAATGTCCCTAAGCTTGCTTTATATATATATATATTGCATTTTTTTATTCATGAGAATGCCATTTTCGACTGGTCAAGGATTATTTCGAGTGAATTATCCTTTCAAGTTGGAAAATTCCGCAAAAGTAAAAGGTTCTACATGTCTTGTTATTTGATTTTCACGGTGACTTACTGTCATGTGTTCAAGGACCTAGCCTTGGCCAAGAAGGTTAATTGTAAAAATGAACCTAAACAAGTGTGGTTCCCTGCACTCCGGAAGCAAAAAACTGCATACAATTTTTATGAGGTACACAATGCTTTTATTTCTTCTTTCAAAAGGTTAATTTATGGACCTAATACATCAAGGTTATTGCCGGAGACTGCATCTTTCTTAACTGGAAAAAGAAGCTTCGAAGCTATGGACAATTTTAGTATCATCAGACTTTATTGCTCACATGAAAAACCTTCATTTCTACCTTACTATGTTTCTGATAGATTGTTCATAGTTGAAGTATGTAAACAATACAGGTTTTGGGCTCACTTTTTTAATGAAAAAAAATGAAAAAATAGTTTATCCCTTTACCATGGAAGATTAGGGAAATTACCGTTAAAAATATTGCTCATTTGGATGAAACTTCAACTCATTTTGATTTATTTAACCTCAATCAAGCTAATGAGATCAAGGGTTTCGATCCTAATCAACTATTCATGATCCACATGACATCAGTGGGTTACAACATGGCGTTTTCCAAGACATTTTTATTCGAAGAAGGAGAAGGTGACAGTCAAAATCATAAAGGGTTATCTGTTGAAAAGTGCAAGATGATATTGAGACAGTGGTCAGTACCAATGACCATCACAAACAATAAGGACGGGTTGCAAATGAAATACTCGGGTTAAAAATCTTATCATCAGAAAAATTTAACAACCTAACTGAATACTCGGAGATATAAGTAGAAGGTTGGCTTGTCCGTTATGTAAACAAGAATCATGACATCGAAGATACCCTCCACCAACTCACAAAAGATTTTAAAGATCTTGAAAATGAATTATTCAATATCAAAGTTAGATAAGAGATAACGGTTGCACCCATGAGAGAATACATTGAAAATTGGTTAAAGAATGCTTTAATAAAAATAATAGGATCAGGTCAAGAAAAAACAATTACAACCGATCATGCAATTCCAACCAAAGAAATTATAAAAGACATCCCAACTAACAAATGAGGCATCGAGAGAATCCATCACTGTAAGTCAAGTGGTCATTTTCATAATTTCCCATCTTATTTACTTCTCATTTAGAAATCATTCAACTCATGTATTTTCATTCAATGAAAACCCATAGCCGATTTCTAATTGTTTCTCTCTTTTCTTCTAGGTCTGGTCTTTTTTTTAAAGGTCCACGAGAGCCCAATCCTAGTCCATTTGGACAAACACCTTTATTTTATTGAACAATTTACATTTCATTGTAAAACCATACACCTTCTTTTTTAAGTTCCCTTGAGAACTATTTTGGGGCATAGCTTTAATGATTTCTCAGACTTCAAGATTTTTGAACATGAGATTTTTATAGTGTGCTCATCATAATCATTTTTAGTTTTAAATGCAATACTCATCTAAAGTTCTTTGCATTGTGGCCTTATATTTTTTTTGTCTTATGATATGACCAATCTTGCTTATATTGTGATGGATGTGAGAAACATGATAATCTTATATGTTATTGCCTTTATTTTTGTATAATATTGTGAAGATATTGTATTTATTTCTTGGATAAGTTCCTGGTCCTTTTCTCATGAACTTTTTTTATTATTATACTCTTTGTTAAA
Source organism: Picea sitchensis (assembly GCA_010110895.2). Taxonomy (NCBI): domain Eukaryota; kingdom Viridiplantae; phylum Streptophyta; class Pinopsida; order Pinales; family Pinaceae; genus Picea; species Picea sitchensis. The sequence continues at coordinate 228,472 of SNQJ01S0000916.1, read as the reverse complement.
GACTGTATTTTCATAATTTTGGTAATATAATTGTAGAGGAGAACCACCTCTTTAAAAATGCAGGGGAAATTTTTCTCATGTTGTTGTTGTCGAAATCTTGAAAAAATTCAATCATCAACAAGACCCTATAACACTAAGAGATCTATGATCATCAACAAATATTTTATTGGTGTCACATTCATTTAGAGCAGAAAATACGGTTTTATTCTTAGCCATATGATAAGATGCTCCAGAATCAATAAGCCATTCATCAAAAGAAGAAGTAGAAGTTGCATTGAAGGAGAAAATAGAAGCAGAAAGTGCATGTCCATGAGAAGAAGAAGAATAAGAAGAATCAATACTGATAATTTTGTTCTTCATCGTTGCTTCTAAGGCTTCCATCTTTTTAAAACATTGAGATTGCACATGACCATCTTTCCCATAAAAGTTGCAACATATGTCAGTCTTCTTACTTTTGGATTTTGCTCCTTTGTCACCATTAGGAGTGGAAGCTAGCAGAGAGGGTTTGGGACCCTTGTTTTGCTTGTTGTTGTGGTGAGGATGTCACTTCTTTGGATTTATCTTTCTACTGGGCCACTAAGGCTTTGTTGGATTTACTTGCAGTGCAGATCAATCCAAGTTTCACAAGCTTATCTTACTCTCGAATTAGAGCATGACAAAAGGACTCAAGAGAGGGTTCTTTATAAGCACTCCCTAAAGCTTCTCTAGTGGTATAAATGGTAGAAACAAAAAAAAATGCACTACCAAGCTTAGAAAGAATAACATATATGCATCGATCTTCCTTCAGATCTAGTTCGCACTCTATATACAAAATTCTAAGTGTTTTGAACTTAGATAAGTAATATTCAATGTAAGGAAAATCATTTGGACTTAAAGTCATTAACTGATTTTCCAACTAGTGGGCTTGAATAATATCGTGTTTACCAAAGACAACGTCAAGATTTCCCCAAGCTTTATCTGGGCCATCAATTCCTTGAATGTGAAACCTTAAATCATGAGAGACAGAGATTCTGATTAGACCATGTGCTTCATTATTCCTATTATACCATTTGGAATACGTTTTATCATCAGTGGGTTCTTGTTCTTTTCCCAAGGTAATCTGATACAATCCTTTACTTCTTAGTACATCCTCCATATGGGATTTCCATGAGAAATAGTTGGTATTGGTAAGTAAAAGATCACTAGGAGAAACCATATTAAAATATGCAGAGAATATGGATTTACAAGCTAAAATTGATGGTTTGGATGGAAAGCTCTTAAAAAAAAGGCAGTTAAAAAAAATGACACTGAAAATAGACTTTGGATGTAAGGTACCATATCTATTAAAATAGTTGAAAATAAAAATATTGCAGAGAATAACAACGAAACAACACAATAGATGAAACCACAACACCAATGTAATACCTTATTGATAGGAAACAATGTTCACTTGCCTCTTCGAGGGGGCAACTTCCAGCAGAGCAAAGCTCTATTACAATAATTCTCAAGACAAAACTTCTCATGCCCTTGACTCCTATTTATACTAAATCTATCTACCAAAAGAACAATCTAGAGGAATATCTTCTAGAAGCGGAAGCTTATATTAGGTCTTCTTACATTTGACTTATTCTTCCTTATTACTAGGCCTTATTAATATTGGCCTTTATTACATGGAAATTATATTATTCTACCTACATGAGGGGTTAGGGAGGTTAGGTCCCTAACATACATAAACGGTAACCAAAGAACCATGTGGCAAGTAGAAGTTGGTCTAGATGGTGATGTTCCTCCTAACTGTGCCTATAAGCTCACTTTTAAATAATTAATTGTGAAGTGACCCACTTTTATAAAATAAGTGGGAATCACTTTGTAAATGAAAGTTGCATGCAAAAAATAACTTAAAATAAAATATTAAAGTTATTTAATGGTGATTCACTTTTATAATTAAGTGACATGCACTTTACAATGAATGCATGAACTTTTTTAAAAAATGTAACAAAAAAGAGACTTGAACTCAAGACCTCTTACTAAGGAAAGTAACTTTCAACATAGTGAGCTAGTGCAAAACACATTATAGTCTTAAGAAGGAGGATTGTGGTTGTTGTTGTTGTGGAATATAGAATTAGAGTGCGTGCTCAAAAATTTATTTTCATGCATTCACACACACAAAAAAATTTGCTTCTCAACAACAATAAGGGTTAGATCTCCGTTAGCTTACCCAGAAAATGAAAATTTTCCCTTTGTTCATGATTTACTGAGATCACACATAGCGCACGACAAAGAATGTATGCAAACAAAAAAACCATTTCCACTATGTTTCTGATTTGTCCAGATCACATAGAGCGCAGGGCAAAGAGCATACACATATCGAAAAGAGTAGCAACTCGGAAATAAAAAACAAAAAAACGAAATATTATCTCTGTTATACCTCCGGATTTGACTGAAATGACTGTATCTTAGGCAATTGAAAACCTTTTTGAGTGAAATGAAAAACATCTCTAGATGAAAGAAGCACTCCAAACACAATGGAACAATCCTCTTGGCCTAGAAATGTACGAAAATGAAAGAAACTAGAGATGCAACAACACGGCTTCAAGATCTCGATCTACAACAAGAGTGGGTCTTCAAATGCACTCCGATATCGTGTTCGAAAATGCAGGTATTCCTTTAGAGGAAGAACACCTTCAATAACCACTAACACAACTAGATCAAATATCAACACACTGATGTTTTTATGTGGTAAAATCCCCATGGGGAAACATCCACGACCCCAACTAACGTGGCCACTCAGAGGAATTTATTAATGCAAAAGAAAATTTTTACAAGAGAGTTTCTCACAATCGATCATCGAAAAATGACCTTCCATGCTCTTTAAATAGAGATCATGGACCAAATCGGGTACTAAGCCATAGATCAATGTAGCCATTTAAATCGAGAATAATATGAGTCATTAGATCACTCTATGTGAGGAACATATGATGATCGTCAAATTACCTAACTACAAATGCATACTAAAGAAACACACTAATAAACACACTTTTTGCCTAATGACACGTTAGACAAGGTTGATCTTAACTAAATCCTAAGTGTATAAATATCCTAACAGGACCCACACTTAATCATGGACTCAATCCTCTTATCAAAAGAGCAGTTACAAGAATAATTGGATACCTTAAAAGTTTCATGGGCCAACGAATTTAATGACTCAATTGAATATTCTAAAGAAGAAGAAGTCGAAAGGTGGTTAATCCGGTATGTGAACAAAAATGAAGATATTGAAGACATGCTTCATCAACTGAGCCTTGATCTTAAAGAGCTAGAAACTAAGTTATTTGAAACCAAGAATAAACAAGAAATAATGGTTTCTCCTGCGTGGGAGTATATTGAACAATGGTTAAGAAAATCCTTGGTTAAATAAGTGAAACAAATCAACAAGAAGCCAGTAATACCGTTATGCCACCTCCATCCGAACAACCTATAAAAGACACATAAAAAATAAGATAGCCTATCTGATATTCCATCATAGTAAGTCAAGTAGTCATTTTATTTTGCTTTCAACTCTTTTTGCTTCCCAATCAGTAGTCATTTCAACCTTTCTTGTTTCAATATTTGTGAAAACCAAAGGCCGACCCTTGACTGCATCTAATTTCTGTCTTCCAGGTCTTTCTTTAATTTCATGGTTAGCGGGAGCCTAATCCCAGTCCCCTTTGAAGGACAAATCCCATTTTATTTTTATGAACATTACATACATTATTACTCTTATAAAACACATCTATTATTTTTTTAGGTTCCCAGAGAACTATTCGAGACGTTACATTAGCGATTTCTCAGACTTTTAATTTTAAGCATGAGATGTCAAATCTGTATCTATCAATTTTTTTTTGGTTCTAATTGAATGATCATTTAAATTTCTCTGCCATATGTGGTCCTTATATTTCCCTTCTACTAAATGACATGCTCTACTTTTCTTATACTATAATGGAAATGTCATTGTGTGAAACTATCTATTCTCTTGGTTTATAATCTTGTATTATAGTGTGAATATTTATTTTCTGGGAGATGCTTGGTCCTTAATTTCTTGGGTATTCTCTACATGTGAATAATTGTTTCAAGAATAAGCTCGATCCTCTCTCAGGAACTTTTTATATTCTTGTATTTTATTTAAACATAGAGGAGTACCACCTCTTTAAAAACGCAAGGAGATTTATCCTCGTAATGTTATCTTAAAGACCTTAAAAGAGTCTCTTAGAGCAACAAGTTGTAATGTTTAAATATGGGACTTTTGATGCAACATTATTAACATTCGGTATCAAGTCAATTATGAGGTCATACATTTTGAAGGCTATAGGTTTTTGTGATATGAAAATATGGTGACACTATAGAACATATGGAGATGAGAGTCGTATTTTTGTGATCATGTTTTTGTTGGGATATGGATATTATGTATTGTGCTACAAGCACATGAAGAATGTGTTTTTCAATTTGTACTAGAATACAATAATTGCGACTCTTTTCTTTGGTAAAAAAAACAACTCGTTGAAACTAGGTGGGTGGGGATCCCATGGATACACCCACTTCATTTATATTTCTCAATATTAAGTGTTGTATCATTCCGCTAGAAAGATTTCTCTAAGGTGTCTTCTATATTTGTTGGAAAATTGTATTTTATGTTTGCATGTATTGAAGTAATTAATTTGTTTGGTTCCAATAGACTAAGAATATGTCTCTCCCACTAAAAAAAGCTGAAATACACTTATAGGTTTGCATGAATATTAGAGGGAGGGTTTACATACAATGCCAAAACCTCTAGAATCTAGGCCTTCCTAGTCCGTGATGGAACTTGGAGACTTATGTAAGTTTTGAGAGGGAATTTATCCAAATAAAGTAAAGTAGGTTCAACAAAGTATCGAGGTGTAATAATATGTCAGTATAGACCCTTTCAATAGGCCTTGCATTTCCTCTCAATACACCATAGATATCACATATAGGCCTATGGCTAGAAGATTCTTATCCTAGGAATTTCAATTATGCTGTCAACAATTCAAATTTGAAAGGATTCATGGTTATTGATTCATTGTAATATGAAAAAAAAAACTTGTGCGCTAGTGGCCACCGACAATTAATTTGAAAGGATCCATGGTTGTTGATTCATTACAATATGAAAAAAATATTCTCGTGCACTAGTGGCCACTAACAATCATATGTGTGAAGTTTGAAGCATTGCCTACTTTTGCAAAGAAAAAACTATATCCCAAGCCAAAATTGTTGACTAAATGACCCACTGCAAATATAATTAGTAATTGTTTACTATTCACTAAATTTAAAAAGTGGAAGAATACTTGTTCCTTGTAAAGCAAATCATGACTATGTATATCTATGGAAACTAGAGAAACATACAATGGCCATATTGGTTAATAGTTTCATCAATGAACCCCTTGCACTCCTTTTCCTTCACATCATCTATTTTCATCACCAAAACATATTTGGCAATCCTCGTATATGCTTTATCTCTAATAGATCTCAATATGTTCCCAAGTTATTGGTACAAAAAATGAATGATTGTTGAAACACATATTCTCTAATCCACATTTGATAAGCAAGTAATCCATACGTTATAGGTCAATAATAATGCTCCTATAAATAATAGCTCAATAATCACACAATCGTTGCATCCCCGTGGTTAATGCAACCTATGTATTATCACCTTTTTTCTTGACGTCTACCTATTTTATTGCTCTTGCATCACATGATAATAATAATTATAATAATAGTAACAATATGATCTCTTCAATGTCATCTATGGCCAATTGGATGGTTCTCCTTCTCGCCTACCTATTCTACCTTTGACTCCTTGTTATGTACCAAATATCCCAAATAGCATAAAATTAGAAAGAAGTAACTTGATACCTTGAGAATGAAAGAGACCAAATGAATGGGAAGCCTCTTCCAGGGGCAACCTCCTTTTACAATATTACAAATGCATAGGATGAGATTATCTCTAAAACTATGTATCCTTGGTGTATATAGGAGACAAAGGGTACAATTACAATTAAGGGGCTTGGCCAACCATTAAAGGGCCTAGCCGACCAATAATGGCAACACTAATATAAAGATAGAAATGTAATATCTCAATATCTAGGGCTTAACATGCCCCTCCCCTTCAAACAAGTGTCATCCTCAACACTTGATTAGTTGTGGATGTTTCTACATGAAGAACTAATCTTCCCATGTTGCATATTTTATTGGTAGGCTCTTCCGTTTTTTGAGGCTCAATTTTGTAGTTGCTCGATCCATTTTTCAAGGATTATTTCTAGTTCTAGTATGATTTCTCTTATTAATCAATCTCTAGAAAAATAGTATGAACTAGGATATCGTTGTCGATTTCCTTCTTTAAACAAGAAACATGGAAGACCACATGAACACATAATGATGGAGCCCAGCTCCAATTTGTAAGCCAAATTGTCGATCCTCTACAACATCTTACAAGGACCATAGTACTTGGGTGCTAATTTATTGCCCTTCTTTTGTTTCTCGAGGGACATTGTTTTATATGGTTGCAATGTCATAAATACCCAATCACTCACTTCAAAGTTCCTTTCACTGTAACGTTGATCAAATTGTTGTTTCATCATGTTTTGTGCTATATCTAAGTTCTCCTTCAATACTTGGAGAACCTCTTGTTGATATTCTATGTGATCCTTCACTACTTGAACCTTAGTTTTCCCTCTGAAGGGTGATGTGACTAATTGAAGATGATACCCATAGAGTAACATATATGGGAACATTTTGGATGAAGTGTGGAAGGAAGTGTTGTACCACAATTCTACTAAGGGTAACCACTTGACCCATTGTGTTTATTTATTAGACACAAAGCAATAGAGATAACCTCCTAAATAGGTATTCACAATCTTAGTTTGTCTATTATATTGAGGATTGTAAGATGATCTATGAGCCAATTGAGTACCCAAACAAGAAAATATGTTAGTCCAAAAATAACCCATGAAAATTGGATCTCCGTTACTTACAGTAATCTTAAGGTATCCATGTAAATTATGAACTATTTCCATGAATGATGCAATTACAATACTTACTTTAAAAGGACGAGAAAGAGAGCAAAAGTGGGCATACTTTATGAGTTGATCCACCACCACCATGATGGTATTCTCTCCTTTATACTTTGATCGACTTGTAGTAAAATCCATTGAGATCTCTCACCAACACTGACTTGGTATGAATAATGGTTCTACAAGACTTGCGATCTCAATTGTCTCTCCTTTGTTTTATTAGCAAACAAAACATTTTCCCACAAAATTTTGAATGTCGGTTTTAAGAACTTCCAAAAAAAAATCCTTCTTGATTATGTTGCAAGTTTTCAGAAATCTCGAGTGTCCCCCAAAGAAGAGTTGCGTAGTTCCAAAATGAGATTTTGTTAAAATTGGGAATTCTTACATAAGTATAATAGATATTTATACCAAAGTGAATCATTCACCCACACAAATTTATCTAATGCACTAGAGTCCTATTGTAGTTGTAAAATGAGCTTTGATGCCTTCTAGTTCTACTCCCAATTTGCCCTTACCTCTTCCACCTAGTGAAATTGTAGAATGGAAATAACATAAAGTAAGGCCTCAATGTTTTCTTCTTTCCTTGAAAGTATATTGACCACCACATTTGTTTCTCTCTTTTGTATATAATTTCAAAGTCATAACCTAGAATCTTTGTAACCCATTTTTGTTTCTCTTTTGAAGACAATATTTGTTCCAAGAGTATTTTAGACTATCATGATTTTCTTTTACCTCGACGTGCCTTCCTATTAGGTAAAGACGCCACTGCTGATTATATGTAGTATGAGCAACATTTCTTTCTCATAAATGGGTCTAAATAATTTCATTTAAGTTGGCATCTTTCAAAATCAAATGGGATTCCTTCTTGCCTTAAAAATGCACCAATGCCCCATCTCGAAGCATAACACTCCATAATAAAGGTTTTTGTGAAGTTGGTATAATGATAACATGAATGATAAGGAGAACCAAGATTGCATTGATAATGAGAAAGCAAATGCTTTCTTATAAAGAGTTACAATCTAGTTGAGTCAATCCACTTTATGAATGTGGGATAGACCAGAAAGCCCACTAAAGTAAAAAAAAAAAACATGAAAGCATAAAATAACCTCAAGTACAAGTGACTTTATTAATGCCTATGTCTAATATCTAATTGAACTTTGTAATCTACTAACTACACCAAGATTATCCCGAAAATTTATATATTTTTTAGGACCCAAAGGCTTGGTGAAAATGTTTGTAGTTTGTCCTTTGTGGGACAATACTGCAACTCATTAGATCTATCCTCTACAAGTTGTCTGATGAAGTGGAAATATATCTCAACATGCTTGGTAAACTCATGGAAGACTGGATTCTTGGCTAGTTTGAGTACCCCTTGATTGTCATTGTGTACGGGTGTTGGCTTTGTCTATTGCATCTTCATGTATGAAAGCATCCTCCTGAGCTAAACTGCCTCGTATGCTCCTTTAATTTCTCCTCAATATTCTACTTCTATAGATGAAAGGGTGATTGCATGCTACTTCTTGTTGGTACATGTGATTGTAGTTGTGCTAGGCTGAAAACATACTCAGATGTTGATTTTCTATCACCCACACAACCCACCCAATCTAAATTTGTAAACCCACACATTCTTGGCTCTTTGCTTCTACTAGCCAAAGTCAAGTGTTCCTTTCACATATTTTAAAACTCTCTTTGCTACAATCAAATTCTCTACCTTTGACTTTGTCATAAATTGAGAAATTAATCTCACAATGTAACTCAATCAGGCCTAGTGGTTGTAAGATATATCAATCGCCCTACTAGCTGTGTGTAGATTGACTCATTAACTGCCTTAGAGTCGGTATTGGTTGAAAGCTTTAGCCCTTTCTTCATAGGTGTAGATGAGATTTTGCAATATGTCATCCTAAAACTGTAAAGCAAACTCTTGGTATGTTTTGTTTGTAAGACAAAAATGCTCCTACTTATTTTCCAAACTTCTACACCTTGAACATAATGTAGGAGGCCTAGATCAGTCATGTCAAAAGATTTACTCATATTAGATTTGGCTTGTTCAATATCACTTGCTTCACTGCCTGTAATAATGATGTCATCTACATAAATGATAAGTAAAATGATATCATTACTAATGCTTTTGATGTATACATTGGAAGATGAAGGACTCTATTGGAACCCTTGTTCATCGAAGAACCCGACAAACTTAATGTGCCATGCTAGAGGTGCTTGATTCATGCCATATAAGGAATTTTTAAGTCTGCAAACAATATTCTCCTTCCCTAGAACTTGAACCCCTTATAGTTGATACATGTATACCTCTTTCTCCAAATCTCCATTGAGGAAGACACACTTCATGTCCACCTAATGTACATTCTAGCCAAATTGTGTTGCCATGGATTGAACTAATCAGACGGTGCTCATATTTGTTGTAGGAGTAAAGGTCTCCTCATAGTAATGCCCTCTCGTCGAGAGAACCCTTTTGCAACCAACTGTCCTTTGTACTTGTCAATTGTACCTTTTTCCTTGTACTTCAAATTGTACACCCATTTGCAACCAATGGGTTTCTTCCTTGGTGGAAGAGCTGTGAGATTCAAAGTTTTATTTTTAATCAAACTCTCATGTTTGGCTACCATGGCCTTCACTCGTTGAGGTGTCCAATTTTCCTCCTCAAACACTTGTGGCTCATATAGTTCTTGAACATTGGCCATTAGAGGAAAGTTGACTATATTAGGTTTCTTTCTTTGGGTTCTCAATGATCATCCCTTCATCATTTCATTTGCCTGAATGTCTCCATTGGTGTTGTGCCACCACATTGGTATTTTCTTTGCATCTTTCTTATCAAAGCTATCACCATGATAAGATCCTAGAATATCCTCATGCTCGAAATCCTCCCCCATACACACAATTTATTTTCAAAATGTTTAACACATTATGACTAACTCTGAAAACCTACACACTAAGATCCCGCCCCCTTTCAAGTGGATATACTTGAAGCTTGATACTTGAATTTTGGGCCTCAATAAGCTTTTGTTCTAGGATTTTGATCTCTAAAGAAGTTTGGAAAGGTCTATCTTCCTCAACAAATATGACATCTTTGATAAAGCTCAATTGGTTGGTTTTAACATCAACTAGTCTATAGGATATATGACTATCGTTATACCCCGTGATAATCGGTTTCTTGCTCTTTGGGTCTAAATTTGTTCTCTTGTCATCTAGAATCCAAGCTTAAGCATTAGAACCAAAGACCTTAAAATGACCAACTCTAGGCTTCCTCCGAGACCATGCTTCTTATGGAGTCTTCTGCTTCACCACCATAGTTGGAGATCTATTTAATAGGTATACTATTGTGAACATTATTGTTACAGAAATATTCCCTTGTGAACATGTGAACTTTCCCTTGGATTACAAACCCCTATACCAAGACAGAAAATTACATTTGGACACTACCATTCCTATAGATTCATTTTGTCCATCGAAAAAGAGAGGAGGAGGGGAAGTATGATGTACCTCATTTATGACGTTTTCCCAAGCTGCTCCAATCTATGAGCTCCAGTAAGCACTTGCAATGGAAAACAAGAAACAAATGACTATCTCATACTCTAATGGCTTAGACAAAATCAATTTATCTATGCATATTAAGACAACCATAGACAAACCCATGTAAACACACACTTGAAGTAAATATGCCAAGTATATTAATGAGAACTTAGAAAGGAAAACTTACAATCTTCAGATGGTGTTGCAACAACCTCTCCAAGTCCTCCTTGTCCAACCCTTGCTCAAAAGATCCACGATCAAAATAACAATGCTTTGTTGATTTTTCCTCCTTTTCACCATGGAAATGCCTCCATTTATAGGCTTTGAGAGGCTCAACCACCTTGAGTATATTTGGAATTGGTTGAGGATATGGCTCCATTGGTTGTGATATCTTCCTTAGAGGCAACTCTGGAGTTAGATTCGAGCCAAACTAGCCCAACCCATCCATAGTTGTCTTTAGAGGAAAGTGGGATTTCCTCCAATATTCCCTCAACCAACCCAATGGTCCCTTAAAGTGGACAACAGAGCGTTGTAGTGCCCCCTTAAGATGGACAAGGAGTGCTAGCACTCCCTATGTATGAGCAGGGGAGCGTTGATCTTCCAAAATGTCACCAAGATGAGTAATTCCCTAGGTAAAATACTTGTTCTGACTGTCAGATGACAGGGCTTCTTCCTCTAACATGTTTTAGGGGATGTAGAAAGTGTTTTTATGGTGTCGTTCGAGATGCGACACTTAGGAAAAGTGAATGCGACACTTACGAAACTTACGATAATAAAAGCACAATACTTGTGACACTTACGAAACTTGCAACAATGAAAGTGAGACACTTACGACACTATCGAAGTGAGGAATTTTGATGTGTAACAGACTGCCTGCGAAAGTGTGAATTCAGAAGAGGAGTGTTGATCGCCGAAACACTTTGTAGATTTTTCGAAGCAAGGGTATGGAGTTCGATAATCTAGTAGAAGCTGCAGACAACCATCAAACAATGTTAATATGTGTTCCATCCACGAGGCAGGCATACCTATGCTTGGAATACAAGTGACTCAAAGCACGACAACCAATAAATACACTGCGGATCCATGATGATATTGACTAAGGAGATGACCACCAAAGATACAATGTGGATCCATCCCTCTATGACCTGACTTGATCATAGCCACGAAAGAATACACAGTGGAGCTATGATGTGATAAGAACATAGCCACAAACTAATACAAAGTGGATCTATGTTAAACCATGTATATCGGTCGAATAATCTCCATCACAACCTGGGTAGAGTGTATATGCAGATGAATAATCAACCCAGGGTCTTCATCTTGATCCTATAATAGTACAATTTTGTCCATGTGAATATATGATTTAATGTCGAACATGGTAGGAACCACTTGATTACTGGTCATTGAGGTATACCGTTAACAAGTGCAAGAGAAATCACCATTGATGTCCATGAATCTCAAGGTAATTTATAGTACAATCCAACGAATGTGAATAATGAGTTGAATTCGAACATTCGTTGAATCAATCGGTCAAGGGTCATTGATGTATACTCACTGCTGAATGCGAGGAGACCTGCCATTGAGGAATGCAGGTCCCAAGGTACTAATGTGTTCCTAAGTCTATTTCCTAGATAATTTGTTGAAGCCGATAGGAAAAGACTCGTCAAAGGAGGGAATGGATGTATCCCCCATCAATTGACACGAAACTTGTCACATGAAAGTGATAAGATATAGTAGATAAAAATAGACTGACATGGGTATGGGAACTGGTAATATTGTAGATGGATGACTTTTGAGGTGAAGATTTCCCTTGAACACTGAGGCAGGACATAAGACTTGGCAACATAGACTCAGAGTGGGCCAAAACATAATGTGGAAAGTGTTTGGGCATTCTTTAGATGGGCCAAAGGAGTAGAAAGATTCATATGATTGGTTCAGTGCAGAGACAAATGGATTATCCAAGTGTATGGTGAGGTGAAAACAAGTGTCATGTTCAAGGGCGACCATAAGAGTTGTCTTAAAAGATCTCAAGAAACTTGACCCACTTCCTTCAATTCCCCCCCCATCCAAATAGATGAGTACCTCTTTTTCATTTCACGAGCTCAAGGAGGGTAACACATGCTCGATATAACTCACCATTGGTAAGCTCCTCTTCCTTCATTTAACGAACTGGAAGAAGTAAGGGCTCGTTCCTATATGGGCCCTTCAATGTGTAGTTTTGCGAGTCCAAAGAAGGAAAACTTAGTGGTTTTTCATGTTGTAAATGTGTTGAACCTACACAAAATAGATCTAGCTTGCAAATGACATACACAATTTACAGAGAAAATATGAGAAAAGAAAAGCAGGAGAGAAAGAATGGAAGAATTGTTGAAGGAAAATCTCCCTGCGGACAGGTAGATCTCCTCAAAGAGCTAGATTCTTAACTCTAAGACAGAAAGTGCTTATCATGGTCACTGACTTCCTTTTAGATCTAGGTGGACTAGTGTGTGAGGAGGAAGGAGAAAAGAAGTACCTTTTACCGGTTTTTGTCCTTGCACGCTCCGAATTGAGCTCCAATCTTTCGCTCCTCGATAAGCCCTGTAGAAAAACAAAGTACGACAACTTCCTACTCTATCAAGATTAGTCCGAAATAGGTCTATCTACTAAAGAGACAAATTCATGTGAGATTGAACATGAATTAGAAAGAAATAGGCCAAGCAAATTATATTAATGAGGACAAAACATTACTTACAACCATAGATGGATTGCAGCAGTTTCGTCAAGTCCTCCTTGTCTAACCCTTGTTCAAAAGATCCACGATCCGAATGATGATAGCTTCACCGATTGCTCCTTATGAGATCATAGGTCTCTTGCTTTCAAATCATCTCTGTTCCAGCACCACTTATAAGATCATAAGTTTGGTGTGATTCTTCCTTTCTAGTCTCCCTTTTACCATGAGAAAGCTTGCTTATATAGCCTTGGAGAGGCTCAACAACTTGAGATATCTTTGGGGTGAGTTGAGGATTTTCCTCCTTCAGTTAGGGATCTGCCCTAAGATCATGGCTTGATTAGGGATTCGGATCCAACTGCCTTCAAGGATTGAAGGGATCTTCTCCAAAATCATCTCAACAAACCAACTACTGCCCAGAATAGGCAGCGCTCCCTTAAAAGGGCCATCAGAGCATTATAGTGCTCCCTAGTAGGCTTTAGGAGGGAGCCAACACTCCCTAAACCCATCAACGCTCCCTTAGAAGGGATATCAGAGCTTTATAATGCTCCCAGACAGTGTAAGGGGGTGCGCCAGCACTCCGAAGAGAGGTATAGGGGAGCGCTCTCCTCCAAAAACTCAGTTTTTGTGGTTCTTTCAAATGGCAAGAGGTTCATAAGCCTAGTTAACCATTCCTCCTCTTCCAAGTCAAGTATTTGACATGTGCCAAGTGTCCTCCTTGTATCGTTATAGGCACAACATGGGCATCATGTAAGCATGCTTTCCTTGACACTTGCGACACTTGTGAGCAAAATGCGACACTTGCGACACTTGTAATGACGACAGTTGCGACACTATCGAAGTGAGTATTTTCGATGTGTAATAAGAATTCTCATTAACCAAATGAAGGAATGATAATTTACACATGATATACTCTGTATAACTCAACTAATGTGCATTGGAGGAAAATCCAATGCACCATAGTGGTGGTCTAGAGTGATCTCAACACACACCAACATTTATGGGAGTAAACTGCCACCTAGTCTAGTCTCTCAGGAAGTTACGGGAGTGAACTGCCACCTAGTCTGAGTTAAATAGTCTCTTAGTCTTCAATTAACTGATTGAAACAAAGTGAAGTGAGGAGGAGATCAGGGAATCATGAGTAATGTGTTGGTCTAGTGATAATCCCAAGGAGAATGCGCATTATCTGGTGATGATCCCAATGTTGCATGGTGATGATCCCAATGTGGCATCTAGACTCCACTCAACTGATCAAACTGAAGTGTGAACTGAAGAGAATATTCTCCCTAAACTATAGGAGACTGAATAATGACTAATAAACATAGGGAAAACCTTAGGAAAAAGAAATCCTAGGTGTGTGTGAAGTATCTCCAACACCCCCCTGAACATCACTATGGTGAAAATAAAGAATGGGTCCCGACAATGAGGCCATGTTAGGTACCCAAATACAAAAGATAGACTGAAATAAATGAGGAAAGAGGGAAAACCTCATGGGAACCCCCCCCTCAAAGTATAATGTATGTAAAAACAAGAACTGATAGTTGCTAGGCAACTGTGTCCTTCACTCCAAGACGACTACGCAAAGAATGGAACTTCTGCTCAATGAAGGTCTTGGTGAATATGTCTACAATATGTTCTGCTGAAGGACAAAACTACAGGTTGATGATCCCCTTGTGTACTAAGTCCTGGATGTAGTGCATGTTGATCTCAATGTGCTTCATCCGCTGCCTCTGAATTAGATCTCTGCAGAACTTCAGAGTGCTCTGGTTGTCACACTAGATGACGATCGACCGATGAAACTAATTTCCCAACTCAGTGAGAAAATGTTGTAGCCACATGACCTGAATAGTTATGTTAACTACCCCTCTGTACTTTTCCTTGGATGAAGATAGAGCAATAGAAACCTGCTTCTTTCTTGACCAACAGATAGGCCTGGAACCAAGACCGACTAAGTAACCATATGTGGACTTGCGATCAATGCTATCGCCAGCCTAGTTAGAATCAATGAACCCGATGAGGTTCAATGTAGATTTTGCTACATAGTGAATCCCAAAGGTGATGGTTCCCTGTACGTATCGAAGGATATGCTTTGCAACCTTCCAATGCAACTCATGCGGCTCTTGCATGAAACTGGAGATTGCTCCAACTGCATAGGAGAGATCTGGTCTGGAGTGTGTGAGATACAACAAGCTCCCCACTAGTTGTCTGTATAGTGTGCTGTCAACTAGTGGAGTGTCCACACCATACTCAAGTTCGATTCCTGATAGGAAAGGAGTCGGGGCAGACTTGCAGTCTATCATGTGAAATCTCTCAAGGATATCTTGTGCATAGTTGGCCTGAGACAGTTTGATTCCTGATGCATCCTGACTGATCTCAAGTCGACGGAAGAAATGTAGCAGACCCATGTCCGTCATCAGGAACCTATCATGTATAATCCTCTTGACTGCAGCAATCGCTGAAGTCGAGCAACCGATGATCAACAAATCATCAACATACAAACCTAGGAGTAGAAGTGAATCAACTGTCCTGAGCATGTAAACATTCGGGTCTGACTTAAAACATACAAAGTTCTGTGACAACAGATCAGAGTCCATCTTGGCATACCATGCCCTCGGGGCTTGCTTCAGGCCACAAAGAGACTTCTTCAGTCGACAGACCAAAGATGAATCCTGCAAAAATCCTTGGGGTTGCTCCATATAGATCTCCTTAGAGAGATCTCTGCGAAGAAATGCATTCTTTACGTCCATCTGATGGAATTCCCACCTTTTGTTGCCGCAATGGCAAGTGCCAAATGTATGGAATCCATCTTCGCTACTGGAGCGAAGGTCTCATCATAGTCAATTCCATGCACCTGCTGAAAGCCTTTGGAAACTAGCTTGGCTTTTTATCTACTAACCTGTCCATCCGTTGTGCTCTTGATCCTGTAGACTCATCTGCACCTGACAAATTTCCTTCCTGAAGGAAGGGGAACCAGATCCCAAGTCTGGTTCTCGAGGAGGTAGTTGTAATCCTCCTGCATGGCATATTCTCAAAAGGATTTCCAGCAGCCTCACCATAGGACTGTGGATCTGAAGACTGAACCAAGAAAAGGTGCCTGGGTGGCATCGGTTTAGTGGCAGTGAGTGCAAGAGGAGGCTCCTTGAAATCAGATCGAGTCCTCCTAGTATCAATTGGATCTCTAAAAAGATATCATGCATCCTGAATAGTAGTATTGGCCCACTTGGGCCTCTGCTCTAGCTCTGCATTTGCATCTGCATCTGCATGCACTGACTGTACTGACTCTGTGTCTAGATCATCTGAATCCTATGAATCAGAACTCTCTTCTGAAGAAGAGTCGGCATGTGCATGCTCATCATCTCTGACAGGTGGAAGAACAAAAGTGTCTACATGCGGTTGTTGAGGTACATGCAAGACACTTTCCCCGAATTGGACACTTCGCTCAATGATGAGCCGGTCCGAGGAAAGATGAATGAGTATGTATCCCTTCACACGATCGGGGTATCCAACAAAGATACACTATGTGCTCTATGGATCAATCACCTTCCTCTTCTCAGAGGGAATCCTGGCCCATGAAAGAGAACCGAAAATACAGAAGTGGGTCACTTCTAGTTTGAGACCGCTCCAAGCCTCTAGGGGGTCTTATCCTTGACAAATATATGGCATGATCTATTTTGGATGTAGATTGTACAATTAAGTGCTTCAGCCCATAATCTCTGTGGAAGTGACTTTGCATGTAGCATGCAAGATGTCATCTCTTTTAGAGATCTATTTTTCCACTTAGCGACTCCGTTTTGCTGCAGAGTATAAGGAACCGTGTGCTGCAACTGAATCCCAGCCTCATGACAAAGATTTTGTATCTCATGGTTGACATACTCTCCCCCGTTATCTATTCAGAGGACTTTGATTTTCTTTCCTGACTATGTCTCAACAAGGGCTTTGAAATCTTTGAGGTGTTGAAAGACCTTTGATTTTTGTCTGAGAAAGAAAATCCATGTGAAGCGTGAGAAATCATCAACAAAAATGAACACGTACCTTGCTTTATTGATTGATGGATGTGGAAAAGGTCCCATCAGGTCACTATAGATCAGATCTAAAGGAAAGGAATCCTTCTGAGTCTTTTCTTTGTCAAATTTCTCTTGACGGTGTTTTCCAAGAACACATCTCTCACAAATTCCTTTGGATAAGTGGATGTCAGGTATAACATCAACCGTTCCCTACTTGCTAAGCTGTTGCATATATCAGAAATTTAAATTCTCGAACCTTTCGTGCCATATCCTACTGCTTTCATCAGCATGGGTAAGTAGTAATGCATAATCTGGTTCAATAAATTTAGAAAATGTGTAGAGTCTGGATTGATGTTTTACCTCACCGGTAGCAACCCTGGAATTGGTTTGCATGTGATAGATATCCACTACATTAGGTGTGAATATGACTCTCTTTCCGGTGCTGGAGTTTGTCATCTGATACACAGAGAGAAGATTGATGGAAATTTTGGGAACGTGTAGCACATTCTTGAAGCTTCCGTTTGTGAGTTCAATTCTTCCTTTGTCGGTGACCTCGACTGGAGAGTTGTACCCCATCAGAATAAGAGGACCTTTGCATGCATCCAATTAAGAATAGACTTCTTTTGTGGCTGCCATGTGGTGTGATGCCCCTGAATCTACTATCTAAGCATCAAGAGAGGACTTGATGGCAATCAAAGCATGGTTATAATTGTCTTTCTTGAGATTCTGATCTTCTGGATTTTTCTTCTTGGCACCCTCATGGAAGCGATCTCCAAGGTTGTTTTGTTGAAGTATTTGGGCCATTTGATCTATCTTTTTCTACATACATGCAGATTCTGGATGGAATCCTTTATGGCAGTAAGTGCATTTATCCCCTTTTCTTCCCTTTCCACCTTTGGATCTAGAGGCATCGTTGAAGGGTTTTGAGTACCCTTCCTTCTTTGGATTTGCATGTGCTTTCCTTTTGTCTTTGTCTTTAGATTTCTGATATTGATGACCACTACCATCTTGCATAGTAAGTGCATGCACCTTTGGGCCTTTGATTTTTCCCATATTGATGAGGTTGTTATGCTCTTGTGTCAGAGACTCGATAAAGGCATCAAGAGAGGGCGTCGTCCAGGTGGCTCCAGAGGCGAGCCTAACTGAATGAAATGTAGATACAAACACTGAGTATTTCAGAACAAGTTTGGAGAGAATGGTAAGAACCATTTTTTTCTCCTCCTTAGATTTATCAACCCCGCAAGCCTTGAGTTTCAACAACAAATCCTTGTATTTGGTAAAGAAATCTTGGAGATTGTCGAAGGTTTTTGGATCCAAAGTGAGCAATTCCACCTTGATCATGTGTTCCCTCATCTCGTCTTGTTTGCCAAAAAGCCCTTCCATGGTGGTCCAGGCTTCATTGGGGGTTTTACAGGAGGTTATGTGAAAGAGGAGTTCAGGAGAAATGAGACTGCAAATAGTTCCAAACGCTTCATCCATTCGATTTAGAGACTTGGATTTTTCTATAGCTGATGTGGGTTCTGTCTCTGTGTTCATGGTTGACCTGTATAATTCTCTGCCTCGAAGATGCATTATCATCTTCTCCTTCCATGCAAAGAAATTGTACGGTGCAAGAATGAATTATTTTGGAAATTCCATTTTTCCGGTGTCTTCAATCTTCGGTACCTACAAACATAATCTGGTGTGTCTTTTCCCTAGCAGTTCGTCGAATTTGATACCATGTAAATGTGTTGAACCTGCACATAATAGATCTAGATAGCAAATGACATACATAATTTACAAAGAAAATATGAGAAAAGAGAAGCAGGAGAGAAAGAATGGAAGAATTCTCATTAACCAAATGAATGAATGATAATTTACACATGATATACTCTGTATAACTCAACTAATGCACACTGGAGGAGAAGCCAATGCGCCATAGTGGTGGTATAGAGTGATCTAGACACACACCAACATTTAAGGGAAGAAAATTCCTCCTAGTCTAGTCTCTCAGGCAGTTACGGGAGTGAACTTCCACCTAGTCTGAGTTAACTAGTCTCTCAATCTTCAATTATCTGACTAAAATAGAGTGAAGTGAGGAGGAGATCAGGGAATCATGAGTAATGTGTTAGTCTGGTGATAATCCCAAGGAAAATGCGCATTAGCTGGTGATGATCCTAATGTGGCATCTAGACTCCACTCAACTGATCAAACTGAAGTGTGAACTGAAGAGAATATTCTCCTAGAGGAATATTCTCCCTAAATTATATGAGACTGAATAATGACTAATAAACATAGGGAAAACCTTAGGAAAAATAAATCATATATGTGTGTGTGAAGTATCTCCGACACATGTTTAGGGAGTTTCAAAATAACTTAAAAAAAAACTCCAAGGGTGTCCTTTTTCGTAATTTTAGCCTCCGAGGTCCGAAAAAGTATAAAATAATACGACGGAGAACTCTTCTAGCCAAAATTGACTAGAGTGTTCCTTTTTTGTAGTTAGTCTGCTGGGACTGAAAAAGGGGTAAACTATCGCCCAACAGATGACTCTTCATATTTTAATGAGCTCGAAGTACGACGAAGTTTTCTCAATAGAGTTATAAGGTCATCCAAAAATTCTGCTCTGCATATATCTGCGTAAACAAATCATTCTGGGCAAAAACGTCAGCAATTACTTTTAAAATCGATGATAATTGGAAAAAACTCAAAAAATAAACATTACTAATGTGAAAAGGGTTTAAATGACTTTAATTTAGAAATGGTAAAAAGTTAGTTGGGGTAAAAACCAATTCATTTTCACCTTTCACTTTGCAATTTGCCCTTTTCTCTTGAGTTTTCCCTCTTTTGGAGTGATTCTTCTGGCGTCAATTGTGTGAGCTATAGGCGATCATTTTCAGTTTCGTCAGGACCATGTTAGTAGTCTGATCCCTCTCATCACTTTGCATGATTTCTTTTTCATTTTTAGTTCTTATTTCATGAGTTTTGGCTCTCTAGAAAGCCCCAAAGCGCCGAACAAGATCAACGCTCCCTTAAGTAATATGGGGGGGGGGGGCACGAGTTGAGATCTCAGTGCCTTGCTAACCCCTTTAGGAAAGCGCTAGCGCTCTATTTTTGTCTTTAAGGGCGCGCTGGGCGAAAAAAATATATTTTTTTTAGTTTTTTCAGTTATGAAAAAGTAATTTCCCATTCTGAAAACTTGGCAAATATGATTTCTTTTGGATTTGTAGGTTTTCATTCTCCAAAATGGTCGAATGGAAAGAAAGATAGCATGAGTTTGACGCTATGGCATCTTTTCAAGACCCTCAAGCGAGGGCAGCTCTTCAGAACAATGGTTTGGTGAAATATTTCAAGCTACATAACATGAGGAAGGAAGTCTTTTTGCTCAAGTATTTGATTGGACTGTGGGACAATGATGAGCAGGCATTTCGAGTGGGATCGCATATGATTGAGATCGATATCGAAGATGTGTACTTCATGATGGGGCTCTCGAAGAGGGGAGCACCTATCATTTTATCTGGACATCGGTCTATGCCATTGCCAACAAATGCATACGTTGCACAATATTGTGTGCTAGGATCAAGCTTAGTAGGGGGAAGAATTGTCATCAAAGACATGAGGGATATTCCTCTTTGATCTATTCTTTTTCCATCACTAAACTGGCGGGAAGCACCAGTGCCCATCTTGCTTCCAAATCATAGATAGCATATGTTGTTCAATGTCTTGAACCGAATATTTTTAATTGGTCTGCAGGGTTCTTGAGAAATATCAAAGAGAAAATCCTTAAGTGCAGAACGGGTAGGCATAAGCAATTTGGATATGGATCTTTCCTGGTGTTGTTATTTTTGGAGCGAGTACCACAGATGCATCCATAGGTTTCATGGATAGTGTGCCCTACATCTGATCCCTAGATGGAGAGATGGATGAGCCTCTCGCCTCGGTTGGGGAATGAGCCCTCAACCTGTCATTTTACTGCTGACTTCTTCGCATGGTGGAGAAGGAAGATCGTGGTGATAGAGGATTACCCTTATGCCGAGGTTTATTTTAGGGGTAGTATGGACTTAGTGCTCCCCGAAGGGGCACAATGGGATGCGTCAGGTAAAATACAAAAGATCATGACTTTGCAACAATGTTCTATATATATATATATGTATGTATGTATGTATGTATGTATGTATGTATGTATGTATGTATGTATTTTTTTGGTTGTACAATGAGGGATCTAAATCATTTGTTTTCATCATGTAGATAGAGGTATGTCACGTCCGGTAGGGATGTCAGCATTTGGACATCATGGTGATGTTCAGGCAGCAGCGGAGGCTGGTGTCAGAGTAGGAGGACTCCATGATGAGGAGAGGAACCTCCATTGATTGACCATGGATGCTCCCTCTACGAGGATACAAGATGTACCTTTGCACCTACAGAAGCACACAGTCGGAGTGCCGAAAGGCCTCAGTCACCTGCTGCGACGAGTGGCCAAAGCTGTTGTGTGCTATGCTAAGCGCAATGTAGTTCAGGAAGATGAGTAGAGTCTCCTGTCATAATAGTCTTTTATGATGATGTCATGGGGATAATGGCCCACATTTTTTCCCTGCTATGTACTTTTTTGGATGATGTATTTTGACACACTTTTGCTACTTTATATACAAACATACATATATGAGTTTTTCCATGGCTACTTATGTTTTTAAATGATGTGATGTTTTAACTTACATGATTTATGTTATGAATGCTTATCTATGTGCAATGTTCCAATCCAACATATAATTTGTTAAGGAATATTTAATCGTATTAAGTTCTCTCGATAATGTCTATATTCTAAGAAGTCAAAAGATCTCTCAAGACAACGAACCCATAGATAGAGACGTAGCAAAATTGGATTACGAACATTCTATTCACGGTTAAGTTGACGGACCACGAGTTGAGAATCAAGGTTGATAATCAATTGAGATATACCTAAAGAAGAAGTTTCAGTTAAAAGTCCAATTACGACACGATATTCTGCAATGTTATTGGTTGCAAATCCGAGGCAAATTCCTCTTGAGCTCACTAACTCACTAGAGTGCTAGATGATACAAGTTGCAGAAGCTATGTTCTGGGTATGCCGACTAGCGCCATCCACAAATCCAAAATAAATAGGAAAGGATGTTGTCATCTACGCATTCAAGCACAAAGAAAAGGATAAACAACTTAAAAAATGGGGCAAAACTTGCGCATGCAAAAGTAAAGACACACCAAACCAAAAACATATAGTGCAATAATGTACAAAGCACACAAGCAAGATATTCTATGCATGATACTTTTTCAGGTAAATCCCATTTTGGGGCTCACCGAGAGATAATCCATTGTAATCCACTAACTCGTAGGTGCCTCTATGTAGCACACGCTTCATGATGTATGGCCCATGTCACATAGGTTCTAACTTACCTACACCAAGTTTGTCACAATCTTGGTCATAGACGAGGACCATATCTCCTTCTGCGAAAGCACGAGGTTGAACAGACTTATCGTATTGAGTCTTTATGTGTCTTTGATATGTCTCATTAATGAGAGAAACATCACGATGAGTTTCATCCAAATTCGTTATATACAAAAATCATTCTTCTTCGACAGAAGTGTGGGGTAGGATCTCTATGGTGGTTTTCAAGGATGGAATCTCACATTCAATCGGTAGCACCGCTTCCCATATACCAACTAGAAGGGTGTAAATCTAGTGGCGGTTTTAACTGAAGTCCGATAAGCCCATAGTGTTGAGAAGAGTTGCAAATGCCAAGAGGTTTTGTTCACCCGCACCATGCGTTGAAGCATGGTATTCAATACTTTGTTGATGGCTTCAACTTATCCATTGGCCCGAGGATAGTAAGGGGATACATTTTCATGACTAAAACCCAACTTGGTGTGCAATTCACCCATCATCTGGTTTTGGAAATGGGATCCATGATCGGTTACAATAGCTTGTGGGACTCTGAAGCGAGCGATGATGTGATTGAACATGAAAAGTGCTACAATTCGGCCATCGTTAAGAAATGTAGGCATAGCCTCAACCCATTTAGTGAAATAATCGACTGCAACGGTAATATAACCATGCCCCCCGGCTGAGGTAGGCTTACATTGCATGAAATAAATACCCCATTTTGCAAAGGGACCGATGGAGACAATTGGATGGAGTGGAGCTGCGTGGGTACATGCTTTCTTTTGAAAGATTTGACAGGGTGTGAATTTTTTAACAGCCTCAATGCAGTCTTTGAATATTGAAGGCCAAAAATAACCAACACGTAAGAGTTTTTGGGTTGTAGCCATCCCAGAAAGATGACCACCACAAGCTCCAAGGTGAAAATCATTTAAAACTCACTCAACCTCTTCATGGGTTAAGCAATGTCGTAGAACAATGTCAATACCTCGGCGATACAAAGTGTCGTCAATGATAAGGTAGTACTTTGAATGGTGTCTAATGCGACGTCGCTCGTCACGTGAAATAACCGGCTGGAAGCGTTGGGTCTGGAGATATAGAAGAATGTCTCCATACCAGAGATCAGGCATACTAATGAGGAAAAGTGACTCATTTAGAAGGGAATCACTGGGCTCAATGTCCTCATCAACATGGGGAAGATCGCAAATTAATTCGGCAAAAACCAATGATTTCTTTTCTTTGGATTTGGAAAACTCAAGATCGAATTCTTGGAGAATGACGATCCATTTTGAATATTTTCCCCCAAGTACTTGACGAGCCAAGATGTGGTACATGGGGTTTGAGTCAGCAATGACCGTGGACCTAAAAGGCTCTTACTTAAATAGTAGATCACATGTTCATCATCATCATCATCCTCTTGTACTAACACCATGGAAATAGTGGAAGCAGAGGAAACCAAATAAAGGATGTAATCTCTCTGTTAAGAACCTAAATAGATCTACCAATATAATAACCACAAATACTGAATACACAATAGATCCACAGAGCAAAGATAGAAGAAACCACACAATATTATTACCAAACCCTTCAGGTAGGGCAACACCATACAATGGATCCTATTATGGAAGGGATCCTCTCCTGTTCACTTGCCTCTTCGAGGGGGCAACCTCCTAATGAGCTTCAGCTCCAAATACAATATTTATCTTCATGTCTCATTACATTTCTTGAACCCCTTTATATAGTGCTACCATCACCTAAGAACATTTTAGAGGAGGAATATTCTAGAAGTAGAACCTTCTAAGAAGTCCTCTTACATTTATTATATCTAACTACCATAGTGGGCCTTATTTAATAATATAGTGGACC
>SNQJ01S0000916.1:183455-203888 GCA_010110895.2 Picea sitchensis | reverse complement strand
TGGACCTAGTCCACCTTACATTGAATGACCTCCACTATTATCACTATGGGCCCTCTGGGCCCCCCCACTACCTCTCTAGCTACCTTACACTCTCGCATAGTTGGGGGGATGTAACAACAGTGTATTCGTTAAAGCATGTTTGAGATCATCAAATGAGTGTTGAGCAGTTGCATCCCAAATAAAAGGGGCATCCTTTTGCAGTGATCTCATGAATCCTTTGGTAATTTCGGCATAATTGCATATAAAACGTCGTAGAAAGTTTGCCTTCCCTTGCAAATTTTGAAGTTGGGTAAGAGTGTTGGGAGGAGGTAAAGAGAGAATAGCTTCGACTTTTAAGGGATCCACCCTAATCCCATCTTTGGACACTATGAAGCCGAGGAGTCTTTTCGATTCAACAACAAAAGTGCATTTATGGGGGTTCAAATGTATGTTGTAATGCCTACATCTAAGAAATATTTCTCTTAGATGACCAATATGATCTTTTCGACGAGTCGAATGAGCTGGTAAGTCATCGAGATAGGGTTCAACAATATGTTTGATGTCATGGAAAGCATACAACATAGCCCATTGAAAAGTGGCTCCAACATTTTTAAGGCTAGAAGGTAATTTTCGATATGCAAAAGTCCCCCATGGGAAGATGAAGTTTGTTTTGTGTTGATCAACGGGTAAAATATCGATCTGGTTATAGCCAGAGAAGCCATCCATAAAAGAGAAAATGACGCTTCCAGTGCAATTATCAATAATTTGGTCAATGAAGGGCATAGGGTAATTGTCCTTTGGACAAGCCTTATTTAGATCCCTATAGTCGACACAAACATGAATTGTCCCTTGTTTCTTGGTGACTGGAACAATGTTGGGAACCCATTTAGTCTGAGGTACGAGATAAATAAAACTAGATTTTAGTAACTTTTCTATTTCTGCCTTCATTGGTGAAATTTTCTTGGGATGAATAGGGCAAAGTTTCTATCTTACAGGTTTAACTCCGGGGTAAGTTTTGATTTCATGCACAATGATCGAAGGGTTGATCCCTAACATTTCTTCATAGCTCCAGGCGAATATATCGTAAAATTATTTAAACAAGGCGATGTAAGTTTCAATCTCTCTAGTTGAACAATTTGCACCTAGTTGTATGTTTTCCACAACAACTTTTTTTATGGATATGTCAACACTGATTGTTTGAGATATGTTTCCCAAATTTCCCTTGGAGATTGTATCCTGAGTGAGTATCGGAGATTGGGGATTGTTGACAATATCGGTTGGAAAGATAGATGAAATATATTTCTCAATTTCATCCAAACTGGGAAGAAAGGATGAGCGATGGTGGTTGTCTTCCCATGGTGCCTCCTCGATATTAATCATTTCCATAATGGATTCATTGAATGGAAAAATCCATAGGATGTAATCAAAAGTGGAGGATAAGGAATCTAACCAAGATGGTAGCAAATAGGAATTAGACGTCAGCATATGTTGGTCGTTGGGTGAAGGAGAGGCAGATTGAATGGTGTCGTATTCGGCCTCGACAGGACTAAGTGGTATAGTGTCACCTAGTGTATCAAATTCTAAAGGTCTGGGTACGATCCATGGATCAGATGATTCGAGAGATTGATGTACCATAGTTGAAATCATATTGACCATTGCAATATGTTGCATAGTTGGAGGAATAGGTGTGGGAAAAGTTCCCATGAGTGAAGAATTTTTTAGTAAACCTACCCCTATGCTTTCGTAAGTAATCTTTGAATCCCCCAAAAATGGAATATTGTTGTCAATTTGAGTGCGAACATCAGGGTGGTAATCTAACTGATTGATGGTCACTATTTTTCCTTGACGAGGAAACTAAACACATCGAAAAACTGAGGAGGCTACAATAGTCACAACATAAAACCAAATTATTCCAAGCAATAAGTTATTATGTAGAGGAGCGTCGACTACTTCTACATCGATGAAAACAATTTCCCTCCCCAGTTGAACGACTAATGATTGTAGCAGTCCATGAGGTCTGAAATCTATTCTATCAAATGCTTTTAACATGGTTGGAGATTGATTGAGACCAGATGATTTTAGGCCTTTCCAATAGGCTAAGGACATGACACATGTTGATGCTCCCTCATCCAAGATAATGCGATGAATATGTTGATTATGAACAACAACATCAATTTGGAACACAAGTTGGTGGGAGAGTCTCGATTTATAATTGTCCAGGTTAAAGGTGATATTATTAGATGACTCGGGATCTATAGCTCCGATGGCTGCCAAGAGAGTCCTATGTTGACTAGGGCAGTGTTGCAGAACTTCAAGAGCCAACATCGCACAAGGTGCTTGGGCCAAATCTTCAACAATGTTGTAGTTCTAGGCAGCATGAGAGTTAGGATTAAAGGTTGACTTTCTGATAGTACTCTTGGGTGGACATAAGATAGATTCAAAATTAGGTTTCTCAATCTGGAGAGGTCCAGACGAAGGGGTAACTGAAGTGGAAGGTGGATCAGTCACAGTTCCATTAGTTACACTTTCCTTACCAGTTTTTCCTAGGGGTGTGTCATATGTCGTAGTTCGAGTGGTCAAATCTACGCCATTAAACATATAAATGTGTGCACTCGATGAAGAATCCTCATTAGGAGGATGACTTGGGTTTCCTCCTTGTGGAGGTGCATGATTTTGTGCAACCAATGACTGCTGATGTGGAAATGGATACGTCAAAACAACGGGTTGAGAATTCCCTTTAAATAATTTAGATACTTCTTCCCGATGGGGACAATCTCGTGTGTAATGATATTCAATACATATGAGACATGGAAGTTTCGGTTTTCACTATGGTTGTTTTTCAACAACAGGTGGTTGTGCTTGTGTTTTTGTATTTTCAATTTGATTATTATTTTTCTTGGGTTTATTCTTATTTTTATTTCACCCCCCTGATTGTGGTGGTGAAGCGGATTGAATTACATTCACTTTAGATACTTTAGTAGGGGTGGAATTTGATGAGAGAGGAGTCTGCACTGTAGTCGAGGCAGTTATTGAATGATTGGTTGTGCCAGTCGATTATGAGACATGATGGGTTTTGACGGAACCGATAACACCATCCGAGTGAGTGGTGGAGGATGGTTTCGATGGATTGGTTGATATGTGGGGAGTGTTTGGGATCAATTCATAAAAAGTACCGGATTGGGAATAAACCAGATCCAAATAATGGGCACGAGTGATGGCTTCCTCTTCTGTAACTACACCACCCATTGCTACATCGCGAGCAATAGGAGGTAATAGAGGTTTTGTGAACCATTCAACCAAGAACTGGTCAAGAATGGTGGATTTGATCAACCATCGTCGTCGTCTCCATTCATGAATATGATTAGAAATATGTACATAGTTCGTCTGACGAAGGGAGGTCAAGAGTTCCGTGCCGGTTTTGTATCTGATGGGCAATTGGAAATGGGTGAGAAAATCCATGGCAAGTGAATTGAAATCTTGAAAAGTTCAGTGTTGTAACATAATGTACCATTTTGCCTCTGAACCCGTAAGAGTATGCTGGAAAATATGTAAACGAATAGAGTCATCCATCATTGCGTTTGATGAACACCACATATAAATGTCATGACATGGTTATTCGAGTCTTCTCTAGGTTTACCATCAAATTTTGGAATATCAGATGGTAATTTGGCTGGAATTACTGGCCAAAAAGGGGAGTGTAATATGGGATCGTTTGTTAATCTCGATAGATCCGGTAGATCTAAAGTAGCGAAGAAAGGTAAATGTCGATTAACTTGAGGATGATACTGGTGATACATATGAACACCAGTAGGACCGTAAATTGGTTGTTGTGGATAGTTGTATCCAGAAGCTCCTCCCATATGTGGCTGTTGTGAATTTTGGCCAGCAAAAGTGGGATTCATTTGTTGAGGAGTTTGCGTAAAAGGTGAAGGAAAACCCATTTGGCCCTGGGAAGGATAACTAGTGTAGCCCAGGGGAGGATAACCAGTTTGACCTTGAGGCGGGTAACTAGGTTGACCCTGAGGAGGGTACCCAGGTTGATTCTGAGGAGGGTAACTGATTTGACCCTGCAAAGGAAAAGTTGATTGGCTTTGAGGACCCCAAGTGGGATTCGAGACACCTGGGAAGGGTTGTCTAGAATATAGTCTAGAAGGATTTGGATTAGAGATCCTCTCTGCAGGTTGGGATTTGAAGAGCCTCCCTGATATGGTTGATTAAAAGGTCCTCGCTGGGGTAGTCCCCAGGATTGTTGCGGGTTTCCAGCAAAAGAAGTTTGAAATTGTCCCCCTGCCATTGGTTGGGTAACAACTGGGATTTGTCTAGTGAATGGAGTTGTCCCCCAGTCGAGATTTCTCCACTGAACGAGGGTTTCCTCCCAGTCGAGATTTCTCCACTGAACGAGGGTTTGCCCCCAGTCGGGATTTTTCCACTGAACGAGTGTTTCCCCCCAGTCGGGATTTGTCCACTGACCCAGGGTTGGCCCCTGGGAGGGATTTTTCCACTAAAGAAGGATTTCCCCCCAGTAAGGACTTGTCCTACAGTCCGGTTTTCTTGTATGATATCGTTTTTCATTTTATGATGTGAAGGTGTCCCAACGAGATTTTGTGGCATGTATGAAGTTGTTGCTTGAAGAGGGATTGTAGGTGTAACCATCACAATAATTTTCAAATGAATAGGTAATACAAATTCCATTTCACTCGTTAGTTGTCTTGAAGTGGTAGCAGTATTGATTACTTGTCCGATAGGATGGTCAATGTACTGACTCAATGGTCCTTCATCTGCTTCGGTGGTGATAGATGTATGTGGAGGGTTAAAAAGTTGTCGGTTAAAAATATTTTTTTCATAAAGATCACGACTCGATGGAGTTCTCCATATAGGAAAAACAAGAGTTTGATGTGGATCTACCATTTCAGTAGAGCGGACATGGGTAGTATATTCTTCATTTAGATTTGGTCATTTGGGTTCCATGTCACGTTCTTCGTATGGCCTTGACAATGGCCTAGGATAATCTTCAACTATGATGTTTCCTGAGGGGTCTATTCGGAGAAGGAGTGGATCGTGAGGGTTAGTCAAAGACAATTTTGTAGGAGGGGTAGGACCTTTCTGAACTTCTACTATAGCTCCCTCAAGATTTTCGATCAAAGGAGTCGCAACACTCCCAGCGTCCGAATAGTTTTCAACCTCTTCACGGTAAGTGTCTTCAGGTGGGTTAGGAGGTATGGGTTCGTAGCCTTTCGGAGGCAACCCTTGCATCCTACGTGATCGACGAAGACCTTTATCAGCCACAGTACCAATCTTAAGGAAATCTAGGGTGAACAAACAACATTCGCTAAAAATCTAGAAAACCAACAAGCAAAACAATAACTTCTCCCAATGAACGCACTAGTTGGTGATGAAATCCAACATCGTATGAACACAATCAAAATGGGCTAGGATTGAGTGGGTGGATCAGTTACGTTGGTGGCTTGCTTAATAGACTTACACCTTGGTGCAAGTTCCCTCATAGTTTTACCCGCGGGTTATCCTCCAAGGAGCCCGAGTGAGTTAGACCAACGTCTGATCCAGGTACAACAAAGGCTTCCCTTCACCGTCACCTTGTGTAAATACCCTAAATATTATGGCCACTAAGGTTACCAACTCGTATTCAGCCTATGGGCGGGTACAGTCGACAGTCGGGTCCAAATGTATGGGTAGGATATCAAGTCTGAAATTCTTCAAGAGAACTGAGGAAAAATGGACTGGTAAATTCCTGAGGGCCTCGAACGGATTCATAATTCACGAAGCTCTGAGACCAAATGAAAACAATTGATCTCAATAAGAACCCCCAATATACGATCATTCCATTATGATTGGTTAAGTCTCAGAGGGTTAATCTATGTTGCTCTCCTGCACACAACCTCGTGTTTAACCCCTGTGTGAGAGGGGGATCCCAACTATGCTTATATGAAGGGTGGATTTGCTCTCCTTATCACAAGATTCCTTGTTTGTCTTGAATTCTTTGGAGAGTTATCCTCACAGCCTATTCCAAAGCTCTATTCCTAGTCTACTGTTGGTGTAAATATATAAAAAATAAAAGTTTCTAGTTCAATTTTAATTAACGCTTATATTCGCGGTTGTTCGTTACTCAAGGGTGAATGGTAGTGAAATTGATGATGTTTTGAGAGTCGGCTCCAAAAGAAGGTAAAAAGAATGAGATGCAAGTTTCTTTTCAATGAACTTCTAGTTACAAGAGGGAGAAGAGTTTCTTTTTTCTTTCGTCACTAACAAACACTCAAAAGAAATGAAAAAAACTTTATGCTATTTGTTCCCAAACAAGAATTCACACATTTTCCAAATTGTCAAAAAGAAAAACCTTTCAATATCCAAAACCAATGCATATAAATCCTTCTTTGTTCGATTTTAGATGCAAACAATGATGTTCGTCTAATGCTTCATTCTTTCACTAATAATGAAAAAGTTCACTATAAGGATTGAAAAGAGTATGAAGCAAAAGAGCATACAAACAAAGTTACTCTCAACAATAAACAAGAGACCGAAAGAAAAACAAATATCAAACTGCTCAATTAAAGATTAAAAAACACTAAGATATCAAAAGGTCATACTTAATAGTATTCAAGAATTGAGTAAGAGATCAAAGACAAAGAAATCAACAGACCTGTGATCAACAATCTTTCCTGTGATTTCCTCTAATCAATCAGATAATCGAGAAGAGTGGAAAGAAGGAAACCAAATATGAGAGAGAAAGGGTTGATTTTGCAATCAAGAAAGAAAACACAAAATCAATAAAGACTAAAAGGAATGACAAACAACAATCTTATAATCAAACAAGAGCCAAGGTTCAACAGAAAAAACTCTAAGCTAGAGAGGAAGATCTAAAGAGTAGACCCAACAAGCAACAAACTTGAAAATTTCCCTAGAAAGAGGAAATCAACGCTCTGGTAACCAAGACACTAGAGCTCTATAGTTCTCCATAGAAGGATATAGGGGAGCGTTGATCAAGAAGTAGTGCCCTTGTTTGAAATGCAGGGGAGGGCTAGTTTTGAAGAAAGTTTGAAAAAGACTCAAAAAGCTCAATAACTCATGAAATTTTAGAAAAAGGATCTGTAAGACAACTAGAAAAGACGAGTAAGATGAAATCTTCAGACCAAATCAACAAGTAGGATCTAAGGATAGGTAAAAGTATTGGATGAACCAAGGGAGGAACAAACGAAAGTTCATTCCCTAGTGGAGTCGGCAATTTCTATTACAGAAGTATTCCCCTGCGGACAGGTGAACTTTCCCTTGGAATACAGACCCCTATACCAAGACATGAATTACATTTCACGACCATTCCTATTGATTCATTTTGTCCATTGAAAAAGAGAGAAGGAGGGAAAGTATGATGTACCTTGTTTATGACATTTGTCTTTGTTGCTCCAATCCACGATCTCCAATCAATACCTGCAATGGACAACAAGAAACAAATGATTATCTCCTACTCTAATGGATTAGACAAAATCAATTTATCTATGCAGATTAAGACATCCATAGACAAGCACATATAAACACACACTTGAAGGAAATAGGCCAAATATATTAATGATAAATTAGAAAGGAAAACTTACAATCTTCAGATGGTGTTGCAACAACCTCTCTAAGTCCTCCTCGTCCAACCCTTGCTCAAAAGATCCACAATCGAAATAACAATGCTTTGCTGATTTTTCCTCCTTTTCACCATGGAAATGCCTCCATTTATAGGCTTTGAGAGGCTCAACCACCTTGAGTATATTTGGAATTGGTTGAGGATATGGCTCTATTAGTTGTGATATCTTCCTTGGATGCAACCCTAGAGTCAGATTCGATCCAAACTAACCCAACCCATCCATAACTGTCTTTAGAGGAAAGTGGGATTTCCTCCAAGATTCTCTCAACCAACTTAGAGCTTCCTTAAAGTGGACAACAGAGCATTGTAGTGCCCCCTTAAGATGGACAAGGAGCACTAACGCTCCCTATGTATGAGCAGGGGAGCGCTGATCTTCCAAAATGTCACCGAGATGAGTAATTCCCTTGGTAACATACTTGTTCCGACTGTCAGATGATGGGGCTTCTTCCTCTAACATGTTTTAGGGGTTGTAGCAAGTGTTTTTATGGTGTTTTTTGAGATGCGACACTTAGGAAAAGTGAATGCGACACTTATGACACTTGCGATAATAAAAGTGCAATACTTGCGACACTTACGACACTTGCGACAATGAAAGTGCGACACTTACAACATTGTCGAAGTGAGGAATTTTGATGTGTAACAACTACCTTAGCCCAAAACCTATTTGGAACACACCTATTATGCAACATACACCTGGGAATCTATGTGATTGTGTGGTTCCTCCTCTCAACCACTCCATTCTACTGTGGAGTGTTGGGTGTGGTGAATTGTCTTTTAATTCCTTTTTTAGCTCAAAAGTTATTTGATTCTTTGGAACATAATTCCCCACTATTAACATACCTAAGAGTGGTAATGTGAGAACCATACTCTTTTTATACTAAGGCTTTAAACTTTTGAAACTCATTAGACACATCATATTTCAATTTCAAAAAATACACCCACGTCTTCATATTGTAGTCATCAACAAAAAAATGGAAATACCTCGCACTAGTTATGGATGCCATGTTCATTGGTCTACAAAAGTTTGCATGAACCAATTGAAGGACCTTCTTTGCTCTCCAAGTTTTCCCTCCATCAAGAGGTTCCGTATGCTACTTCCTCTCCTGGAAATCTCTACACACACCATGAATTTGTTGTTGAATATCAGGAATTCCATCTACCAGATTTCCTTGAGCCAACTGAGAGAGGTTGGTCAAGTTAAGGTTCCCAAACCAATGATGCCAATATGTAGTGATATTTGATGCACTCTTTACTACCAATGCATGCTCATTGACCTATCAAATATCAACCAGTCTAAACAATCCATGATCCTCCACACCAACAACAATAATATTCTTGGTCACTTGGTCAACTATATAACATTTATGTTTGCTAAAATTGAGATCTAGATGGGGGCAATGACACATAATATGACTTAATAAAGTATATTAAGCTTCATACTTGGCACATTAAACTTGCATTGAGAAAATTCAACGCTTTTCTCTAAAGGAAATACACACATTCCCTTTTCCAACTACTGCTTACTCTGTCCCACCAACGAAGATCACTGAATCCTTCAAGGAACATGCAATGTACTCTATGAACAAGTCATGCCTATGGGTGAAGTGACGTGATGCACTTGAATCAATGTACCAAGTAGATGACCTAAGCTGATCCACTTGCTTCTTGGACATGAATGCAAGGAAGGATGAATCCTTCTCCTTTATATGCTCTATGACATGAACCTTCTGTTGAGGCCCTCTCTGGTTGGTTTTTTTATCAACTAACCTCTTTTTGGAATGTTTTTTCATATGAAACACCTTGCCATAATAGAAACAAGTGACGGTATTCAGGCTCTTGGTTGCATCTTTACTACTTCCTTGACCTTCCATCTTTGCCCATTTTCCTTTGCCCTTGACATTGGATGCAAAAGCTTGTTCTAAACCCTCTATCTCACAACTACTACTTAACTATTTCTTCCATCTATCCTATTGTAAGAGAATATTGCATATCTCATCAAACTTTAGGTCAACATTCATAGTGATGATGTTTAGGGTCTCAATAAAGTGTTTGTAAGCATATCATAATAATTTTAGCATGATTACCACCATGTCCTTCTCTTCCATCTTCCAATCAATGGTGAATAATTATTCTCTAATATCCTTGATCTTGAACAAATACTCGTGTAATGATGCGCTCTCATCCATTGTGATTGAAAGCAACATATTCTTCCAGAAGAGGGCTATCCGATCGTTCAAAGTCTCATGTAACTTTTTCAAATGCTTATAAATATTTGCTAAATTCTTCCCTATATGGACCTGAAGAAGTATTTCATCTGTCATGGATAACTTAAGAAACATTACTACTTCGCTATCTCACTCATCACACTTGTCCTAGTATTTACCTAGAAATTGTGGTTAGGCATCGTTACCCAGGGAAACAACAACGAAGCACCTATACTAAAAAATGTCCAACATACGCCACTTTTATGCATTGAAGTTCTTGATAGAGAACCTCTCGCTACCTTTCAACATGATGTTGGTAAAGATGCCATAGTTACAAGTCAAAAATGCAGAAAAATATATTGAAACAGAGAAAAATACATGTTTTTCCCTCCTTCAAACTACAATATTGGAGTAAGAACCGATAGATACTAGATCTAAACTGTTGTAGTAGCCATGTATCACTAAAAAAAAACAAATTTCTAATAAATCTGCCCAAAAAATACACATATTTTTCCAAAACTACTAAAAAACAACCAAACAAACCATAGATTTATTCTCAAACAACTGAAAAACACACAAATCTTGACAAATATGTTCTCAAACAATTCTAAAACAATTAGTTTCTACTTGGATTTACTGAAAATAAATAAATCAATAACCAATTCTTTTAGATATGAAAATCTAGGCATCAATACAGGAAATAATAGATTGAATCTACTCCAAAATCCTTTGAATTGATCATGGCTTTGAATGACTCAAAACCCTTTTTGCTCTTTGACGTGTCATATTGGAAATCCTTTGATCCATCTCTATCGAAAGCAGTCCCTAGTTCTTCATGATCTCACAGACTCCCTGACACCCAGACTATTGAAGTCGCAAGAATGGAAAAATTCTCTTTCAAAGGCCCGAGATTCTTGATATGGCTTTGAAACTATTGAAGTCATAAGAGTGGAAGCCTTGTCTTTTAAAGGCCCAAAACTCTTGATACCACTTCTAAAATGCTAGGCTTTGATACCATATAAGGATAACATGAACACATAAAGAGAACCAAGATTGCATTGATAATAATAAAGCAAAAGCTTTCGTATAAAGAGTTACAAGCTAGTTGAGTCAGTCCACCTTATAAACGTGGGATAGACCAAAAAATACACTAAAATGAAATAAATCGTAAAAGCATAGAATAATCTAAAGTCAAAGTGACTTTATTAATGCCTATGTCTAATATTTAATTGACCATTATAATCTGGTATTTAATTTAACAATTAGGTGTGGCTAGGATAAGAGTTCTATAGATAACCTCCTTAAGTTTTTCAAAATCTTGGGTTGCCTCTTAAGTCCAAGAAAATATTTATTTGTTCAACAATGTTTTTAGAGGTGATACTATTTAATCATAGTTCTTAACATATTTGTAGTAATAGCTCATCAATCCTAGGAATCCTGTAAGATTCTTCAAGTTTTTGGGAAATTGGTTATTTGACCATAGCTTTAACATTGTTAGGTTCCACTTTAACACCCTCATGAGATACAATATGACTCAAATGTTCCACTTCATGAGCACCAAAGGCAAACTTAGAAGGTTTTGGATATTGTTTTTTCTCCTCGATTATTTTTAAGACCATGTCAACATGTTGTAGATGCTCTTCCCAAGGTTTGTTGTAGATTAGTATGTCATCAAAAAATACTAAGAAATTTTTTATGAGTAAGATTTAAAAATAGAATTCATCAAGCTTTGAAATGTGGAAGGTGCATTCAAAAGGACAAACGACATCATCAAAAACTTAGAATGATCTTCATGCATTATAAAGGTTGTTTTGGTGATGTCTTCTTCCCTCATTATGATTTGATGATAACCTAGATGAAGATCCAACTTGGTAAATAGATTTTCTCCCTACAGTTCACCTAATAATTCATCAACTAAAGGAATATAAGAGTTATCTTTAATGGTGATTTTATCATGTTTTCTATAATCTAGACACATACACCATGAGTCATCCTTTTTGTAAAACATCACTGCTAGTGAAGAGAAAGCACTTTGGCTAGGTCGAATGATGTCGACCTCTAACATTTATTGAACCGTATGCCAATTTTTCTCTTTTAGGCATATGGGTACCTATAAGGTCAGATGTTAGGTGGTACACCTCATGGTTGTAAGTGAATAACATGATCATACTATTGAGTAGGTGGAACACCATTGTGAATCTTTGCAAATACCTTGGAATGATTGTTGATAACTCTTTGGAGATCCAAGTGAATGGAGGGTTTATTTGTTTGAATTTCTAGTGAAGATAATTGTGCAAATACACCATGGTGTCCCTTTTTAAAAAATTTTGTCATGTTGTTAGAACTCATCACTTTAGACAAGTTCCCTTGCATACTTTAGAAATGTTCTTGAAAATTAAGATCCATTATCCCAATGATGTTAACCATTGGACCCCTATTACAACACTAGAACCTCCCATTTGGATTGAAATCATTGGACTATTTTCAAAATACTCCCCCCATAGTGATCTTAATACTTGCACTTCCTTGAAAAATTTATGTTACCTCTATCTTCAATCGTTACTTGAAACTGCATATTTTAACCTTGTACAATAAATTGTTGCAAATGGATTCTTAATAAAAACATAAAAGATACAATGGCACACACACACATTACACAAATATTTTACCCTGGAAACCCAAACCAGGAAAAACAACAACCAACAAAGATCCATATTAGTTTACAACCCTAATTCCTTAATCGAAATTAAAAAGCATCAGCGAAAACAATGTGTTGAAAACCATTAAAAATGAACGCAAAAAATCACAATTTTGTTTTCGAGCCTTTCCCCCCATGCAACACCCTTGTGACCCCTCACGTGCTCGGTGCAACACAATTACTAATTTTGGTCGTGCAAATAATATAACACATACCCAACATTCTCCCACTTGTTTTTTTCTTTTCATATAAGGGGTCACATGATTACATAATCAACAATCCAGGGCAACGATGCCCATTGTTTCTCTACATCAAGAGAACTTCTCGGTACTCACATAATTTTTCAATGAATCTATAACATTCTTCAAAGTGTCCACCTTCATCGAAAACACCTTCTTGTCTTCAACCATGTCCCTCACAAAGTGATACTAAACATCAATATTCTTTGTCTTTGAATGATAAGCTAGGTTCTTCGCCAAGAAAATTGCACTCTTACTGTCACAATCTATCCTTGCAACTTGATTTACCAACTTGATACCTAAAAAAAATATTTGTAACCATACTACTTCTTTGCTTGCATGAGTGGATACCATGTATTCAACTTCTATAGTTGAGAATGCCACTACAACTTGTCTTTTGCTCATCCAATTGATAACTCCTCCAAACAGGTTAAATGCTTACCCTCTTGCAGATCTTCTGCGATCCAGATCTCTAGCCTAGTATGCACCAACAAATCCATGTATGTCCAACACCCTGTCGAATCATGGTCTTCCTTGGTAGCACAATCCATAAGTAGTAGTGCCATGCAAATACCTAAAAACCCTCTTTATTGTTGTCCAATGCTACTTCCCTGGTTTTGACATATACCTGATCAAAACACCCACTGCATGTGTAATGACCGGTCTAGTACATACCATTGCATAAATCAAATTTCCAACTACACTAGCATATCAGACACATGACATGTCCTCTTCCTCTTCTTATGTCTTGGGAAACTGATATGCAGATAACTTTACACGTACATGATTAGGAACCCTGATTGGTTTACATTCATGCATATTAAGCCTCTGTAATATTGTCTAAACATATTTACTTTGATTTAACCATAGTTTCTTGTTTTCCTGATCACCTTTAATTTCCATTCTCAAAATGAAATTTGTATCACTAATATCCTTCATGTCAAGTTTAGAATGCAACTGAGTTTTCACACCCTAGGTAATCTCCTTGTCGTTTCCTATCAACAACATGTTATCGCACAATTTGTACTTTGATAAAAGGAAAAGGTAAATGGAAAGCAAATTGGTGTAACTTGAGGTTATCCTATCACTGCCACCCTAATAGGATTCCTCTTTCTATTTAGGGTTGTAGGCCCAGGGGAGACATCCCCGATGACCTAGGGGTTTGAGAAGGCAAGGTCAAAATGGGTAACAAGAGATCCCCTCTCACAAATCACCACTGATTAGAAAAACCCGAGGTTATAACCAATGAAGTGATACTGTATCAAGGTGTACCTGCCCGAAACAAAGCAACAAGAAACTATATATATTGCAAGTACAACTTGCCGTTAGCACTTCATAAAACTACAAAATTTCTCAATAAAAGCAATTGGTTGATAATGATGAAGTAAACAAAAAATTATAACAACAATATTTATGAGATAATACTTCACAATAAGTGCCTTGAAACAACTTCAAAATGACTATAATCAATCATTAATACCATAATACTAGCATTTATCAGAAGCAAGCAAGGCAATGCATTAATCAACCTTTTCAATTGCTTTCAGAAGCTTTTAATGCTGCAAAGTATGGTTGTAGCTTACTTTAGTAACAACAACAATAATGTTAGTAGGTTAGGCTATTCTAATGTTAGAAATGGTTAGTAGGAAGCTTAAGGTATAGGTTTTGATGGTTGTTTTGATCAATCACTCAATAAGAAGACTTAGACTAGTTCTTTTAGGACAAATGGAGTCAATGATGTGGCAACAAATGTTTAAGGAAAATGATGATAGTGGGAGAGTCAAAGACAAGAGATATTGAAAGTTGGAGTGTTGGTAACCCAAGGCTTCAACTATCAAACCCTAGGGGAAACTAGCTACTAAGGTGTAGGTAACCCTAGGCCTTGGTAGGTTTTCCTCCCTCTTTAACTCAATGATGAAACAAAATCAACTAAGATGAAGCAATAAATACTAGGGTGTTGCAATGGCAAGGCCCTAGCAAAGCCTCAAGAAAAATTGGCTTCTTGGCAAAATCTAGTAGGTGAAGGCTTTTAAAGCTAGGACAATAACATGTGCTAGACTTCCTAGGGTTTTAAAAAAGCAATTTCATAATCTCAATGTAAATGCAAGATAAGCATAAGCATAACCATTCAATCAACAAGAGTTTCAAAATTTTTACTTACATACATCAAGAATCATCAAGCAAAACCCTAGTTGAACACTTCCACCAAGAAACTTGCCAAAATACTAAAAAATTTAGCCTTCCTCAACAAGTGCGCCTAAAATTTCAACCAAGTAACCCTAGATAGGGCGCAAATTTCAGACCTCACAAGTGTGAGTGAAAGAATGATGACTAATACAAGGGCTAAAACCCTTATTTATACAATATCAATGACTAAAATTAGGTCAAAAAGGTCGACATGGCCAGATACACATAATATCCAATTTTTACATTAAATGTCATAATAAAACCCTAAATCAAGCTGTAAAGATGACATCATGCCCTTTTAGGGTGACGTTGTTCCTTCTTAGGGCAACGTTGGCCTCCTGGAGCAAAATGTTAGGCCTCCTTGGCCATCTGGATCCTGCCACACGTGCCATTTGGCACACAACTGCCTCCAAAGTGTCCAAAATGCTGGGTGACATCATGGGTGATGTGGGTGATGTCATGGGCCTTCCAAGGCCTAAATCATGGTGAAAAGGGAAAGAACCCCCTAGGTCCAGGCCTGCCAGGCTGTCCCTGGTGGAACGTCCTCCTCTCTCTACGGTACAAACCCTTGATCTCTCTCTGCCCCTGGCTGGGGTATCAACATCCATCTGGTGGGATTTTAGCCCTACGGAGGTCCAAAATAATAATCTCCCAATGTGTACCTGTCCATTGGGTGTGGCCCTGTAACAAATACGCCCTTCATGGTCTCATAAGTCACAGGGATCATAGCAATGTAAATCGCATATAATCATCAAGTTATTTAAACATGTGCATGAAACCCCCTTTACCCGGACAAGTGCTCAAAGACGTTATGCTATTCTACAAGCCAAGTTTGGAGGGGATGCTATGATGTCCTATGGGAGTAGTGCTCATTGGATGTCGGATGTTCCCAGGTGAAGACAAATCCAGGCCATGTAAGTGGATGAGGTGGTAAGGGATGTCTGGGCAATGGGTGCAGTGATAACATGGAAATGTATGGATTACTTGTGGGTGCCTCTGAAGAGGGTGGGCTGCACCTTATCATGGATGAAAATGTTTCCAAGCCCATTCATGCCTTTTATCTTTTATTCTTATTTCTTTTTCTTTCAAGAGGCTAGTTAGGGGACATTGCCCTGACGTGGTGACCAGTGGTGACAATTTTACCCACAAGTATTTCACGAAAATGAGAAGGCTGGCTCATGATGAGACCCCCTTTCTCTTGGCTATGCCACTAAGATCCTTTCCCTGGCATGATGACCAGTTGAATGGTAGTGTCATACCACTACATGCCCATGGACCTAATAGGCTGGCTCATGATGAGACCCCCTATCCTCTAACTAGGTCTTGATTTATTATTTTTTATGGGTCCCTCTGTTTCTTGTTGAGAAGCCTTTTATTGCTTTCTCAGGGATCCCTAGGTGAAGCATCTCAAGGTTTCATTCTTTTCAATTTTATCTTTTTCCAACTACTTTTACCCTCTGGGCCTTTAACCCTTTCTTCCCACAAGGTATGGCATAACCCTTTGAAAGCTTGGCAAGCCTAGTTCCCGGACCAATGTATGGAATGGATGAGAAGGAAAAAGATGAAAAGTGGTAAGTATGGTGGGAACGGACGATGACCTTTCATGAACCCCCCCAATGGAAAATCAAACCCTATGGGAACCAGCTTACAAGGACATCCTTTCATCCCCCCCAGGTGTGTTTAAGTGGAAAGGCATAAGGTCCAAGCACATGTTAGAAGCAAAAAGAATTAAATTCACATATTCAAATGTTTTGAGAATCAGAGTGACACATACCATGATACCCGGACTCATTACCTCATGGAGAAAGACCCATTTCTGTTGAAGGACCAGGCCGATGGGATGGATGTTGCTGCAGTTGAAAATGTGGAGGAGCTGAAGAAGAAAAGGATGGGCCCTCCATGGCCAAGCTCAAGTCGATCTGGCTCTCGGTACTCGATGTCGAGGACCCGTGGGCCTCGAGACATAATCTCCTTAGTTATCCCTAGGCTAAGGGATAACATCTGGCTCCAACTCGAGGACGTGTGCTCACCGTAGAGTGCATGAGAACCTCAACATCTCTGGCATAACCTATGACTTGCTTGAAATCAACAAAAGACTATTAGTAATCATTTTGGGTGGTGATATCACCCCCGGTTCATATATAGTACAAAAAATGAAAAATAAACAATCATATATACAAATGGAAATTCAACTACTCTAGCATGAAATGAAGATGGTATAGACAATGAATGCAAATGATTACCTACTTACCTCTACTTACCTATTGGTTGAATGGTAGGTGTAGTCAAACAACCAGTGAAACCATCCTAGCAATGTCTCCCCATACCTGCCTCTATGCTTCACCATAAACCAAAGCAGTGATAAGTTAAGCACAAAAATAACACGAGTTAGAAAATGTATTGTGTCATTGGAAATTGTAAGGTCTAGCTCATGGAGGTAGGTGGGAGGGAAAAAGTGGTGCCAAGTCATACTCTCAGGAAAGTGCTCAATCCATCTTAGAAAAGGATCGTGAAAATTCAAAGTTTCAAAAGACCGACTCAAGGAGTCTGAATGCTGGCTATCTCAGACGTCTTCACAACTTGAGGCCTGGGAAGGGATTAGCAAGAACCGAAAGGATGATCGACAATTTCTTAAGGGGAATCTGGAAAACTATGATAATAAGCTTCTTCTTGAGGTACTCAACCTTCCCCTAAAATCCCAAAGGAGGTTTTGTCCTACATAAGACTTGGGATAAGGGACATGTTTCCAAACCATACCTTTAGTGACCACGCGAGGTAAAGTAATCAAAGGGAGGTGGGAAATCTTATCACAAGTATCCTGCTTTAGGTAAGTAACTTCATCACTTTTATCAAGATCTGAGCACAACGATGGTTGATAACTTTCTTCATATAATAAATCTAAGTGCTCAGAGGAACAATCATCAAAGTCCTCAAGGTATGACCGAAAATTATTAGGAGGGCATAGCATCAAGTCATCCTTGGGTGTCTGAATAAAATTGGAAATCATGTCATGTTCTTGTTACCAAATGTCAGATTCATTAGTAACTTCATGTGATAACGGTAAAGGCAACTTTTGGATACGACCCTCAATGTTGTAAATGGGATCCCCATCATATCCAATAATATCCCAATTACTCTTCCCGACATGTATGAGCTCTTCAATATTATCAACAAAATCATTATAACATGAAGGGGTAAAATTATCCAACACTTCTTCACTTTCCACATCACAAGGTAAAGAATCATTAAAAATTTGGGAAGGGAAACAACTCACCTCTATCGAATTATGGGAGAAATCCTGCTTCTCTTCAAGGGGTTGACAATTTTCTTCATAAATCTCTTCTTCCATATCAGAAACTTCTTGGCATTGAGCATGATATACATCCCTGAGATGTTTTACAATCTCAGTGGTGAATCCTTCGTCCTCTAAGGCTATTGTGAGATTTTAAAGGGCATCTTCATATGTTTGGCAATGTGGTTTGACAAAGTCAATAAACCTACTGATGAGGTGTACGAAAGATGATATACCCCTATCTTCGCAAAAACCTTTAAACCAGTCTTTCCAAAAGGATGGAAGAGAGAGTATGAATAATTTTACCAGAACATCCTCCCCTGCCAATTCTATCTCGCTTATATACTTCAAAAATTCTACAATGTGAGGAATTGGGAGGCCCCCTTCAAATCTTGGAGGGTTGCTTGACCATTTTATATCAAAACAAGTCAGGTATCCTTGAAGACTTTTGAAATCAATAGTCAGATAGACTTGTTCCCAGGGCGCCATGATACCGTAACTTGGAAATATCATAGAATTGAGAGTAAGGTGGCACCTAGGAAAAGGTTAGTGGAGTCGCCCGATAATTTTCTTGAAACTATCAAAGGGCTGAGGGGATCACCCTCAATGGAGTCACTAGGTAAGCTTGTAAACTATTTTTTTTTGGATAAAGGCTTACCGAAAAAGTGTCGTTGAGGAATATTGACTCAATGTTCCCCGACAATGGCTCAAAATGTTATCGCAGAATTTGTACTTTGATAAAAGGAAAAGGTAAATGGAAAGAAAATTAGTGTAACTTGAGGTTATCCTATCACTGCCACCTCAATAGGATTCCTCTTTCTATTTAGGGTTGTATGCCCAGGGGAGACGTCCCCGGTGACCTAGGGGTTTGAGAAGGCAAGGTCAAAATGGCTAATAAAAGATCCCCTCTTACAAGTCACCAATGATCAGAAAGTCCCAGGGTTATAACCAATGAAGTGATAATAT
Source organism: Picea sitchensis (assembly GCA_010110895.2). Lineage (NCBI taxonomy): Eukaryota > Viridiplantae > Streptophyta > Pinopsida > Pinales > Pinaceae > Picea > Picea sitchensis. Next base: position 184,681 of record SNQJ01S0000916.1, on the reverse strand, counting down.
ATCAAGGTTTACCTGCCCGAAACAAAGCAACAAGAAACTATATATATTGCAAGTACAACTTACTGTTAGCAGTTCATAAAACCACATACTTTCGCAATAAAAGCAATTGGCTGATAATGATGAAGTAAACATAAAATTATAACAACCATATTTATGAGATAATACTTCACAATAAGTGCCTTGAAACAACTTCAAAATGACTAAGAATAATCAATCATTAATACCATAATACTAGCATTTATCAGAAGCAAGCAAGGCAATGCATTAATCAACCTTTTCAATTGATTTTAGAAGCTTTTAATGCTGCAAAGTATGGGTGTAGCTTACTTTAGTAGCAACAACAATAATGTTAGTAGGTTAGGCTATTCTAATGTTAGAAATGGTTAGTAGGAAGCTCAAGGTATAGGTTTTGATGGTTGTTTTGATCAATCACTCAATAAGAAGACTTAGACCAGTGCTTTTAGGGAAAATTGAGTAAATGATGTGGCAACAAATGTTGAAGGAAAATGATTATAGTGGGAGAGTCAAAGACAAGAGAGATTGATAGTTGGAGTGTTGGTAACCCAAGGCTTTAACTATCAAACCCTAGGGGAAACTAGCTACTAAGGTGTAGGTTGTTAGAATATAGAAGATGGTGTGCTCGTTTTACCATTGACGATACCCTCGTCACCCAACCATAGGCTGAAGCCTCCCTCCGAGCACCTTAACCTTAACTGAGAATTCCTTCGGAAGCAAACCCTAGGCTAGATAGCCAAACAAAGGGTAGCGCACCTTTCCCCAAGGATAACACATCACAAAAGGCTGATCAGATAGTTCAAACCCTCACCAATAGATAGTCCAAGCCAACACTAAAACTAGTTGCTGCTGCAGCTGCACTTGTAGTCCTCCTCCACACGTGTGCACCAAATTGGAGCTGTAGTGCGCACCAAACTGGGAACTGCAATTCTGAGATGTTGTCAAATGAGAACTGGCGCCCTGTATTTATAGTGGTTCTACCAGTTTTGCTGGGGCCGACTTCTCCTTCTGGATAAGTGTCTGTTTAGTATATTATTATTATTTATGGCCGAATTCTTCTCTTGGAGGCTAATAACCTAATATAAATTATCTTCTTGAGCCGACAAGGCATCTAGGGTTATTAGCCAACTCATTAGGGTTTTCTCTTGCTTTCCGGAGCCTCATATTCTCGTCAGGTTCACACGTGGAGGTAAATACTTCCCGCAGCTACC
>SNQJ01S0000916.1:133082-169952 GCA_010110895.2 Picea sitchensis | reverse complement strand
GGATGCTCTTAATTTAATGGGGGCAGGGGATATTTCTCACCTACCTTTCCCAAAAATTGTTGAATTATGTAAGAAGTACTCAAGGGGAAAAGCTAAAAGAGGACAAGGACAAATAGATATTGTGACAAAGGAAACCAAATCAATTTCAAATGGTGCTACTAAATCAGAATTAGGGAATTTGTTTGAGAAATTTAAAACTGATATCATGAACACACTTGGTTCACAAATTGACACATTGAAAGCTAAAAAGAAACAAGAGCAACAAAATCAAGTATTATCCATCTTTTGTGCTAAGTGTAGGAAGAAACATGCATTGAAAGATTGTCCTTTAGACAAAATTCGGATTTGTGGACTGTGTACAGATAACCATGCAACTGATGATTGTCCAAAGTTGAAAGAATTGTAGGCTACTCACATGGAAGAAGGACAAGGAATGGAATCTCTTTACTACTTAGCACCAAGAAAACCTTGGCAGCCACGTTTCATAGGTATGTCTCAAAATTTTGCTCCTCAATTCTCTCAACAATTTCCTCAGAATTTTCAATATCCTATTCAAAATTCATGGAATGCACCCATGCCTTGGAAAGCTTGGCCTCCTCAGCAGAACCAAAACCAACCTTCTCAAGGTTGGCGAGGATATGCTCATGGAAATAAACCATACTAATAGCCCTACCAACCTTTTCCTTATCAACAATTCCAACAGAATCAACCACAAAATTCTTATTCTCAGCAATCACTACCTGCACCACAACTAACCCAACCACAACAACTTCAGCTACCATCTAACCAACCTCCACCTAGACCAACTCAATTACCATCCCAACCAATCTCAAATCCTAATAAGAAAGTGGAAAAACCCATGTATAACATTGATGAAGGAACATCATTTTCTACATACTCAATCCTTCCTCTTCAAAACATCCACTTAAGGTCTGGGAAAGTTTTACAAAAGGATTCTCCTGGTATAGAAGAACAAATTGAAAAAGAGGAGATTCCTAGCACAGAGAAGTTACCAATAGACAATCAAATCCAGAAGAGTAAAGCATTAAATACCCAAACACCTCCTTTTCCAGAAAGGTTGGTTAAGGAAAAATTACCAATCTCTCTTCCTGAGTTTGATGTCTTAGATGAATTAAAGAACGTCTGTGTGAAAATTCCTTTATTGCAAGCTATCAAAGATATCCCAATCTATACAAAAGCAATTAAGGAATTATGTTCAAAGAAAACTAACAAAATAAAGAAGGATCCACCAAGAATTCATGTAATTGGAAATTTAGCAGGCCTAATGTCAAATACTATTTCAATTGAAAAATATGTTGTGTAACGAACCTCCTCGTTACGCCGACAAACCTCTTAGAACAAGTGCATTTTTTTTTTTTTTGTTTAAAGGTGTGTGCGGGCGTGTACAAGGGAAATAAATACATTCGACTCTGCGTCACCACCTGACGACGAACAAGGTGCAAACCACGACGAACACAACAAGATGACATAACACACACAACAAGTAACTGCGTGCATTTAATGACGATCAATCGACAATAAATAAGACTGACTACCCGCCCGTCCTACCCTGCAATGGTTAGGACCTCCAAGACACATAAGCAAAGCTCAAGCCCAGGTTCCCATTGATTTTAACCATTTAAGGTCTCAGGGATGGCGACTGTTCTGAGGAACATGAAGGTGTCTACATCCCGCCTGACACAAGCAGACCAAGAAATTAAATGATCACAACCAAGTACAACAATTATTAAATGAACAAACACGTCCTCTATGGAATGCACAAGTCAGAAGGACTCCGACAACGACCAACCATTGTCAAGACAAGGTATTTCTACGACTCAATTGGCATTAATTACAGACCAAATACTCCATTTAAATTCCAATAATCGACGAGTTACCCAACCCAACCTTAAAATAATGTAAATTGAAGTAATTGCAAATCCCCATTTACTAAATCATAATAATTTATGGTACTTAGTTCAAGGACCTTATATTTTATGTGTCATCAATAAGAGTAAAATTTCAATAACATTACAATAAAATGACAATGTCATTATATCTTATATTACCATAACTTGCATTCAAAATAACAATAAAATTACATATCATGTTATCACTCACTAACATTATATTTTATTTTATATTGCAATAAAATATTACCTTTACATATTACAGACACTATTTTACAGTGGCAATACAGTTACACATTACTATACCATTTATGTTATCATTTATAATAAAATTTCAATAACAATACAATAAGACAACAACATCTTTACATTATATGGCCATAACAGTGCAAATAAAAATAACATTTAAAATTTCACTTTATGTTATCTAACACTAACATTGCATTTTACTACTAGAATAAAATAAGTTATCTTATCTAACTTAAATAAATAAGACTAGCTAAACAAGAAGATTTCTTTTTTATTAGAGGAGTAATCCCTCGCTGCCTTCTAAATTTCTAAAAGCACCACTCCTTGAACCTTATGAAGAATAAAATATCCTTTCTAGTAAATACGTATCGTTTAGAAATCTAAGGGCATAGATTACCTTGAAATTATAACCTCTGACTTGTTTATCATTAATTCAAGGTCGTCATAAATATAATCATTACACTCTTTCACATTATTAAGTTGGTGCCTTGTTGATCTACAAGCAGAAAACTATTATAAAGTAAATACATCCACCATTACAAACGATATTGCCAACAACCCAATCCAATAACGAATTACCCAATAACATTTCCATAACAATCACAGTACACCCTTACAACACGAAAGTGCCAGAGGGAGATTCTTGATGCTTGAGTTACAAGCGACTGAGTGCTAGAGCGAATTCGGATCTAAATTTACAAAAGCGAAAATGCCCACACATCTATTGCCAGAACAAATTATCAGGATCTAATTTTTACAAACTGAAAATGCCCATACAACTATTGCAGAACAAATTCTGGATCTAATTTTCACAAAAACAAAAATGCCCATACAACTATTTTCAGCAGAATTCTCGGATCTAAATTTACAAAAGCGAAGTACCCATACAACGCTATTGCGAGCGAATTCTCGGATCTAAGTTTACAAAAGCGAAAAATGCCCGCTGTGCCGAGGCAATTGTCGGATCTAATTTTGCAAAGCGAAAATGCGGGTACAGCTATTGCGAGCGAATTCGGATCTAATTTTACAAAAGCGAAAATGCCCACACATCTATTGCGGAATGAATTCTCGGTCTAAATTTACACAAGCGAAAATGCCATTCAACTATTGCCAAAGCGAATTCGGATCTAAATTTACAAAAGCGAAATGCTTACGGTGATATACGAAGCACCCACAGAATTAATAGAAAACACCCATAGTAATATAAAAGCGCCCACATCAATATAAAAGCGTAGCTTGTAATTTATAAACTGCGGTGATATAAAGCCTGATGTATAAAGAAATACGCACATCAATATAAATGCGCTCCTTTGTAATATATATCATGCGATAGGTATAAAGCATACGATTACTATATAAAGCGCTCGGTCATATAAAAGCTTGTAATATACCCAGCGTACATCAATATAAAGCGTATTTGTAATCTATAGCGCCCACAATGAGTATAAAACCGCGGTCATAAATCTCTTTTATCCCAACCGACGTACAACAACAGAGTAAGAAGAAATATTTTATAGCCGTAACACAATTTCAATCGCCGAGAACCCGAAAGGAAAACCAATCGTGGCGAGAACCTATGCGGGGAGATAGGCCAAGTAGTTTCATCTCTGAAGCCAAGATAAAATCATTAACAATAAAGGAGACCAAGGTCTAATACCTATCGTACAAAATGAAAATATGCAGTTGCTGATGCTTTGCTCGGGTGGCGTCCGTGCTCCAGATGCCTCATGATAGTGAGACCTCACGGTACCTCCCAACCAATGCTAGAGATTTCAGCTTTATAGCCCCGAGGGCCGCCAAGGGCCACACTATCAGGATGGTGCGACTGGCTCCACATTTCGCCTGCGCGAGGCTGAGCTACCACTCTTATCTGAGATGGAAAATCCCAACTCCCCTCCCTGAAGGTGATGGAGTCAAGTCCACAAAATCAGTGATGCGCTAACAACCAATTCCAGCTTCTTCATTCTCTTCCTTTCTTTTATAGGAGTTGGAACCGTAACCCTAAATCTCATTTAAATTAAGTTTTGTCGTCGCCTACAAAATCTCTCCTTAAGTACAAGTGTCATCCATTCCCCCACGTTTCTCCATTAATTCTTTTCTTTAATTTATTAAATTGTCTTATTTCCCTCACCACCTAGAGTTGCTCCTAAATTTACTCCTAGGTGTTCCCTGGGTCCCTTACCGGGTTTTTTAATGGCTTTCCCTATTATGAAGTTGGTAATTTAGTTCAAATTAGAAGGTTCTTAATTGCATATTCTTTACTATGTTGACCTCATAAGCTTTTTACCATAAGTTCCCCTCTTTCCCCTTATTATGTTTCCTCATTCCTTAGTTTCCTAATTTTTTATTATTCCCTTCTTTACCCTTTTAATTAGAGCCAAAAGAATGGCAGTTGTGCTATTTACTCTTTTCTTTTTATTAATTTAATATCTTTTTTACACTTTCACAAGTTAAATAATTTATTTCTTCTTGACCATTCCACATGGCCTTTAATTAAGTTCTTACTCTCTTATTTTACCCAAAAATTTATGAAGGTCACAACTATTACTTAAGTGGTTTTAGTTTAAAAATTTATTTTTATTTTTTATAAAGGTATTTTTCCTTAGGGGTGAACAAATTTTACCCTAGTGAAGTTTTAGACTTAGGAGTTAAATTCTGAACTAGGAGCATTTTAATTTGGAATTTTTTTAATTTTAATGAGATATTGGTCTTAGGCCATCTAGGTTAGTTCCTTTATCATCATCATTGCGACGTGCCCTTTAGGACACCCCACGTGCTCCAAGGAGGTGCCACTTTCCTTCTTTGTTTCTTTTAGCGTGCTATGCTTTCATGTGCTCAGGGTGCCACAAACTATTGTGTTTTCTTTTTGGTGGCGTTCCTTGAGGGATGCACCATGCTCCAAAGTTGCACTTTCGCCTCTGGTGATTGGTAGACATCAATAACCCACAGGGAGTCAACACTGGCCAGGTGAACTTGTGGGAGCTAAGGGCTTCTAAGGAATAAGGCCCATGCCTTTTTGCGCACCCCTTAGAATCATTCTTAGTGACTGTCGCAGTCATCCCTCACTGTATCATGGGTCCTCTCGAACTGGGTAATGGTTAACCTACAGTTCGAGACACCCGCGTGAAGGAGTGCTGGTAGAAATTTATGTGAGTACGTGTCCCACACCTCTCCCTCAACCTCTCGGTGGTCTTGTATGGCCCCTTTACTCCTTATGTGAGATGTATTAGCAAGCTATAAATTGACTGCATCATCGATAATCGTGTTAGAACATGTCACATCATATCATCTAATCAAATGCACTTTAAAATCATGGTAAACAATCAACCCCAATAGCATGGTCGACTCGATCGAGTCAAGGAGGTTAGTTGATACCTCTACACGCATCCCCTCAAAGGTCCAAACCCTACTCCTTTCAGTGTAGGAGTCAATAACACTGTCTCTATCAATCTTGGGTAAAACATCATGTCATCTATCATAGCATCATAATCAGGACAAATGTTTTAAAATCATGGCATAGTCCGGGATCACTTGCAGGTAAGTGTCTTGAAATAAGTTTTCTGGTCTTGAGGCCGGGATGTTACATGTTGATCGAGGAATTCCAATGGTAACAATAGCAATCAACAATTTTCAATCTCTAAAACATTGTTGATGGTGTTAACTTAGGAGCAACTATCAATGTGTGACATTAGAGACAATGAGATATTGAATGCAAAATCTTGACCAACCACTACGTCCTAGAATTAGCTGATAGATCTAAAGTAGTTTCTGAAGGTATACTTGAAGATATCCCAATTTCTTTGGATTCTTGGGAATATCACGTAGATTTCCTAGTCCTTCAACAAAAATCTAATCTAGGAGGCCATCCATTGATTGCTTGGAGCTTAGTTGGCCGGTGATACTTTTAATTGATTTGTAGAATACCAGGAATATGATTATCTCACACTTTAGGCGAAGGAAGCTTGGTCACATCCTCTGCTCAAAACCGTAATAGATCAATTACCATGGCAGAAGTGAAACAAAAGAAACAAAACAAGCGAGGAAGGAAGAATTCAACCTATCTTAGAGTATTAATCAAACCTTTTGATTTTAGAGGAAAATAATGAAGATACATTGAACTGGCTTCATTTATGAACAGGATATCTCGAGGAAGAAATTAAGAGACACTTGAATACATTCTTTGCGGTCGGGTTTAGGGCGAGAATTTTCAAGAAAGAATTGCACAATCCATTCTTTAGAATCAACATTTAATAACATTTTTCAAGTTTAGCTCCATGGCAAATACTCAAAGCAAGATAGGAAATTAGTCACGGGAAAAATTTGAATATTATTGGCTGAAATTTGAACCATCTCGGGAAGAACAATTGATTGCATTATTGAAGAAATATCATAAAGCATTTGCTTAGGAATATACAGATATGCAGAGGATTCATCCTGAAAAATGCACTCATCATATCTACACGGATGATAACATAAGACCACTCAGACAACCACAGCAGAAGAATTTGAATTCAATGTTGAAAGAGGTAGTCAAGAAGAATTACAAAAATACAAAGGGTAAGATTCATCTACCCTATCTTTGACAATCAATGGGTTTCTCCAAGTGTTTGTACCTAAGAAAAATGGAAAATGGAGGAGAATCGTGTAGACTATAGAGGGGATTAAACAAAGCAACACTTAGAGATCATTTTTCCATTAAGTTCATAGATCAAGTCTTAGATGCACTAATTTGGGAAAATATATTTTTCCCTTCCCTAGATGGATTTAATTGGCTATAATCAAATCAATACTATATAGCATTAGAAGATGGGACAAAACTATTTTTACATGTGCCACTTGGGGAATCAATATAGCATTAGAAGATCAGGACAAAACTACTTTTACATGCCCTTGGGGTACATATGCTTATAGGGTATTACCTTTTGGTTTATGTAACGCTCCAGCTACTTTTCAAAGAGCAGTCCTGGCCATTTTTGCTGATTTAACACATGAATGTGTAGAGGTATACATGGATGGTTTCTCTGTGCATGGTAATTCTTTTGATAATTCCTTGAAAAATTTGGAAAAAGTCTTAATAAGATGCATAGAAACAAATTTGTCTCTTAGCAATGAAAAATGTTTCATGATGTTAACTGAAGGAGTAGTATTGGGCCATCATATTTCATCATCAAGAATTACAGTGGATCCTGCAAAAATACAAATCATTGTGAACCTACCAGAACCAATCTGCCAAAAGGATGTGAGAAGTTTCCTTGGATATGCAGGCTATTACCGAAGATTCATTGAAAATTTTAGTAAAATAGCTTTTCCATTATTTAAATTAATTGCAAAAGATGTACATTTTCATTGGGATACTAATTGTCAAACTGTCTTTCATAAGCTCAAGGACAAGCTATCAACAACACCTATCTTAAGAGGGCCTAATTGGGCTTTGCCATTTCACATCTCTACAGATGCATCAGATACTGCAATAGGGGCATCATTGGGTCAAAAGGAAAATCTTATGACTTATGCTATTTACTTTATTAGCAAAAATTTAACCCCTGCAGAGTTGAATTACATAGTCACAGAGAAAGAAATGTTGGCAGTAGTACATGCTGTGAATAAATGTCGTCACTACATCACTGGTTATGAAGTCTTTATCCATACAGATCATTCTGCCATAAGATATCTTATGAACAAACCTATTACTAATGGTAGGATAACAAGATGGTTGTTATTGATGCATGAATTCAACATCACAGTCTTGAATAGACTTGGAAAGGAAAATCAAGTGGTTGATTTCCTATCTCGATTAAACACCTCTGGTGAGACTATTCCTGTCTCAGATAATTTTCCTGATGAGAACCTATTTTCCATTTCAGTTATAACTCCATGGTATGCTGATATAACTAACTATTTATCATCAGGGATGTTACCTCCTTCTTTTACATCCAAAGAAAAGAAAAAGATAATTAAACAAAGTGCTACATACACATGGATTGATGGAGACCTCCTTTATACAAGATACGATCTCATAATTAGAAGATGTGTATGACAATATGAGATTATAGAAATATTAAAAGCTTTCTATGACGAACCTTGTGGTGGTCATTTTGCAGATAAGAGGACAACATACAAAATACTCAATTTGGGGTATTATTGGCCATCCATTTTTAAAGATTCCAAGAAATATGTTAGAAGCTGTGATAACTACCAAAGGATGGGAAAGCCACTTCCAACTGATGAGATGCCCCTAAAGACACAAGTTCACATTGAGCCATTTGAAAAATGGGCTCTTGATTTCATTGGTCCAATAAATCCACCATCAAAAGGGAAGCAATACATTTTTTATGTAATGATTATGTTACAAAGTGGGTGGAAGCCAAAGCATTAGTGAGAGCTACAGAATAGTCAATGGTCAACTTTCTCTTTGAAGAAATATTTGTCAGATTTGGAGTACCCTGAGAGATTGTAACAGACCAAGGAGCACAGTTTACTTCTAAACTAGTGCAAGACATATCAAACAAATATTAGATCAAGCATTGGAAATCGACACCCTATCATCCACAAGCAAATGGATAGGTGGAATCCACTAACAAAACTTTGGAAGAAATCATGACCAAGACAGTCCAAATACATAGGAAAGATTGGTCAGATAAGCTTCATGAAGCATTATGGGCATATAGAATCACCTGGAAAAACAGTGTTGGGTTCACTCCTTATTAGCTAGTCTATGGTAAGCAAGTTTTGTTACCTACAGAATTTCAACTTCATACTTTTAAACTAGCAGCTGATTTAGGAATAGATCTTTCCGAGGCACAAAAAGAGAGGATCATGCAATTGAATCAGTTGGATGAGATGAGACATGCAACAATTGAATGCAACATTCTGATACAACAACAAAGGGCCCATTGGCATGACAAGTTCATCAAGAAGAAATAGTTCAAAGTGGGAGACTAGGCTTTGTTATTTGATTCAAAATTCAAAAATTTCAAAGCTAAATTTACAACTCATTGGATTGGTCCATATGAGATTGCAGAGGTATATGACAATGGCTTAGTCAAACTACAAACAATATATGATGAGGCAAGCTCATTCACAGTCAATGGACATAGGCTAAAGCTCTACAATAAGCCTGTCAACAAGGAAGACTTTCTGCAGCAGATATCTCAACAGAATGAGATGGAAGTGTTGGACAAACACAATCATATGTCTCCTTCACATTCCTCATAAAAAAAAAACCAAAAACACAAATATTATACAAAAATAATAATAATAATAATAATAATAATAATAATAAAATAAAAAAAATATAAAAAAAAGAAAATAAAAAATAAAAAAAAGGGGAGTTTAGTTGTGAAAACCGAGGCAACTGGCACAATATAAACTCGAATTTTCATTGGAAAACCAAGTCAAATTGGCCAATCAAAATTCTCCAAAAACATTTTTATTACCTTCTAGTTTCATTTACAACATGGATTTGTACATAGCAGTTTTTGAAAAGTTTTTTATGTCAAAGACTTGAGGATAAGTCAATAAATAAGGCTGAGGGGGATAAGGTATACATTTCTGAAGATTCTTTGAAGACCTTTCAATCCTTCTACAGATGGCAACATTCATTTCAAAGAGAAATGCATCTAGCAGAGGGACCTGAGAAAGAATATCAACTTCATCCAGCAGAGGGACCTGAGAAAGAATATCAACTTTATCCAGCAGAGGGACTTGAGAAAGAATATCAACTTCATCCATCAGAGGGACCTGAGAAAGAATATCAACTTTATCCAGCAAAAGGACCTGAGGAGGATACTAAGCAAAAGAAATACAAGAAGAACTTTATCAAATTTGAGGACTTACAACAACATTCCAGCCAACTTCATTCAGGCAAACACAATGAGCAAACAAGTTAGTATACATTTTTCTTTTTAATGCTTTGAAAATTTGGAAAATTCTTCATAAGCTAAAGCAATGATAAAAATCCTATCTTTCCCTTCCCCTACATCATCTTTTCATCACTCCATTTCATATAACCTCAAAAGCATAAAAATTGGTACTAAAAGAAACCAATTTTGGTCTCCAATGGAGCTATAAGGAAAGGATTAGGTTTTCAAATTCAAAAAACAAGAGCATGGTCAATAAAGAGGTTCTTTTTTAAAATTTTTTATGTTTTTTTTTTACATAAAAATCTTTACACACATTTTTCAAAACAAGTTATCAAACTGATTCTACAAACACATTGTTTTGAGCTGTAAAAGCTCTATTTTATGAAGACATAAGTTGCATACGCATATGGAGACAGAAGTTGATGTTTGCACACGGACTGAATTGTTGTTTGCATAAATGAAAGGTTGTTTGCATACATATTGAGGAAGGGGTCTGCTTTAAAGCATGATAAGTGGATGGTTACTCAAAGGGGAGTTATAAGTCAAATGAACACATTTAAAAAAAAAACCATTTCCTATGATGATTACAAGGAAAGAGTGGAATTCCATAAAGGTATAATGAAAGAAAAGAGGCACCTTCAGCTATGATCGACTAACTTAAAGGTTGTACAAATGCATTTTTTTAACATAATACCCTTGTTAAAGTTCCCCCCCACAACGTTTTTTTCTCTCTTCCTAAAAGTGTTGTGGCTTAAACTCTTTCCATATGTTGTTGTCTCACTTGGACGCTCCCCAAATTCAAACTGCCGACGCATTCCCGTGTATACTTTACCTCCATGCTCCAACGCACTCCTTATCCAAACACATGCATTACGTAGCTCTGTTTCAAACACTCCAGTGCCATACGAAATCCAGAATCCCCCTATTTTCGTTCCTTCCTTTGCTTACCCAACCCAAAAATTCTGTTAGACAGTTAAAAATCGAATTGTATGTTGACAATTTCACTGTCAACATACAACATTCTCGCCCTGTAGAAGAAAACGTGGCAGTTGAAAGGGAATGTGTGGAGAGTAAATGTAAAGAGAACGTGTTCAAGAAGGAGTCGGCCAGAGAAAGGTAAGTGAACCCAATGACAAATTTTTTCGATTGAGGGAAGAACATTTTTAAAAACTGAAACCATTCACTGAACATAGGTCGATTTTGAAAGATGGGTTTCAACACAAGAAGGCATAGAAGTTCTGAACAAATTACCAGGTATGCCTCATTCATCAAAATTTTTAAAACAGAGAACAATTTGGGGATAATTTTTTTTTTTTTGATGAAAATTTCTTTGTATTAACAAAAATCTTAGACAAAGGAAGAAATTATAGAATTGAACAGACTCTGTAAGATTTGGAAGCTTGAGAAACTTTTGAACAAGAATAGACCTTCTCTTAAGCAATGAATTTTTCTTCATTCTCTTAAAAATCTGAAGGATGGTATCTAGGTTTGAACTAGAAATATTTAACCCCTCAGAAATTCTCAGAGACTGTAGGCAAATTCTTGAACAAAAACAATGGATATCTTTCTTTGAGAAGTTTGATGGATATTATGAGGAAGTTGCTTTAGAATTTGCTCATTCATTTCATGGGGAAAGGGCCACTGTTGGAAACCTCACTATTAGAATCTCTGAAGATATAATTGCACAGGTCACTAGATTACCTCAAACATGAGAAATATATTTCAAAACTAAGCACTTTAAAGATAAATCATGGGCATATTTTATTTTCAGATCTAGGGTGGCAGCAGTCAATTGGAAAAAGGGAATTCCTAGGAGTTGGTTGATTCATCCTTGGGATGAATTAGCCTATCTCATCCAGAAGTTTATAACTTGTGAAGGGATATTTAGTATTATCTACCTATATCACATCAAGCTGCTACAACATTTAAAAGGTGACTGTGAAATTAACATGCCCTACTTTCTACTGCAAAGCCTTTCTAAGATGGCTAAGGCTGTTCAAAAATAAGGGAGGAATACAGAAAGGAGTCTATACCATTGTGGATTCATTAAAATGATCATCATACATGAGCTACATAAACAGAACTTGACTTGGCAGCAGTTTATCAGTGGGAATGGTTTTGAGACAGTGGAAGAGGAAGTAAAAGAGGAACAAATCTTGGTGGTGACCGATGATGAGGAAGAAATACAAAACCCCAAGGCAACAAGCTCAAAATAGCCTATGGGGAGGAGAAGAACAAGAAGCATGGTGAAAATGGAGAAAGAATTCGAAGAAAAAGATAAGATTTTCACCACATATGAAAGGAAATCAAGAAAACGCCAACAAGTTCAAAAAGGACAAATAAAAGAAAGTGATGATGAAGCACAACAAGCACGGTATGCACATATTCAGACTTTAGAAAAACAAAAAGAGGCACAATCATTGGAAAATGATGATTTTGAAGGACACGAAACTTCCACATATGAGCAAATGAGAGAAGATGTGAAACAATTAATTGAAGATATGAAAGATGAAACTCAACCTCCACAGACAGTAGAACAAATAGAATAAATGGCTGGTGGGTCCACATCAGAACTTGATAAGAAAAGCAAGAAAATAAAGAAAATGAAGAAAAAGATCAAGGAAATTGAAGTTCTGGAACTTCAATTTCGAATCCAAATCGAGATTCATTATCAGGACTAATCGTCAATTGATAGCTTGCCGATCTCGGTCAATTAATAGTTAATATGCAGGATGTTTTTAAGATTTGACCTAGGTCGGCTTGTCTGAAAACCTAATCTACAGAGTTTTAAACAAAAATTAAAATCAAACTAAATAATAAATAATAATATAAATTGTTACTAAGGTTTTAAAAGTATTAATAGTGTTGTTTATTATATAAATGTATAAATATAAGTTTTAGTATTTAATTGAATTATATTTTATAACTTAACTTAAGAGTTTTAATAGTGTTTAATATAATATAAGTCATAGTACATTGTATATATAGTTAATGTAGGAAGGGAGCATTAGTTAGGTTTGGTTGTTTTTAGGGTTATAGTTTTTTATATTATTACTTATTAGTACTTCTTAATTTATGTTTAAATTTAATGTAAAATTTTTAGTGAACTAGTTACTATATTATGGTTTAGGTTTAGTTTTTAGTTGATTAGAATGAATCTAGGGTTTGTTTTATAGTAGTGTTAAATAGTGTATTTAGTGATGAATAGGGTTTGTTTTATAGTAGTGATAAATAGTGTATATTTAGTGATGAATAAATAGTGTATTACATATTAGACTTTTTAATTTTTGTTTAAATTTAATGTAAAATGTTTAGTGAACTAGTTACTATATTATGGAAAGGACTTTCAATTAGGGTTTAGGTTTAGTTTTTAGTCGATTAGAATGAATCTAGGGTTTGTTTTATAGTAGTGTTAAATAGTGTATTTAGTATGATTAGGTCCAAGCATTGAAGGTTTTTGTAAGAGTTGTTTTTAGTATTTGTTAGATTGTGTTTTTAGTAAGATTTTCAGTATTATTAGGTCTAGGTATTGAAGGTTTTAAGATACTAAGTAGTAGGGGTTAGTTTGTGTTGTAAGTGGTTAGGAATTTTAATAGGTGTCTATAATTATAATTTATAAAGTAGGTAATATAGGTTAGTTAGACCCCTAAGTATATTGAGGGCTCAAAAAGAACTCCTAAGTCCTAAAAGTTGGATTACTTAGTTTTTTATGATTTTATTTGGAGTCAAATAGAACTCCCCCTAATCTCCAACATTTTCAAAATATTGAGGGCTCAAAAACAACAACACCATATAGACCCATTTTAAGAGCATCACATATCACTTACAAAGAATTGAATCTGAGTGGGGAGGGTAACAACCATTCCTCCCAACCACCCAAGCTACATACAATGGACTTGTTACTTATTCAATTTATCAAACTTTATTAAAGCTTTAACTCATTTTGAAAATTTAAATATTTTGAAAATCATGATATCAAACATTTTAATATTACTTTGTATTAATTACCTATACCAAGCCTCAATGATAATCTTTCAAGTCAGTGTATATATATAATCTTTCAAGTATATATATAATTTTTAAATTAAAAGTTCACCTGCGAATCTATTTTTCTCCATCTTTCATAAATTCTGCAATTTATGTTAATATGAATTTAAAAAGCATTCGCATGATCTCTCGAAGGGAATGTTATGCTATAATTTTTAAATTAAAAGTTCACGTGCTAGATTTGAAGGTTTCTAGAAATTGGAATAAATAATACTTAGAATTTATCTACGCACGTGACATGGTTACCAGAACCCATTACACGCTTATGGAAAGTGTAATACACTCAGAATTTAACTGCACGTCTTACATACCATCAGAGAATCCATTTTTGGTGGAAAGTCGCTATTTCCTTGCCTTAAAAACATAGTTAATTTCTCTGCTCTTTCCCCAACTCCACTATAAATACCCCCCTGACGGTGTATACGCCATTCGACGAAAAATTGTTGTGACACTTCTGATCGCAGATGCATTAGTGACCCGCTGCCTAGTGCAAGATTATTGAAAATGTTACAGTAGAATATAGGGAACAAAATTTACCCATTACCGTACAAATTTTGTTTTTCATGCATGCATGAAAAAACATGCATGGTACATAATTTGCATGGTAATGAGTAAATCATTGCCAACCAAGTCATTCCAACCAAGTCATTGGCGTGTTTTCGGGACATTCATGCCACTTTCTCGACTCGAACATGAGACCCCATAAAAGAGTGGGGAAGGCAATATCTCCAAGACATAGTTGTTGATCCAAGACTCTTGGGAATTTGTTGGAACGGATTGTTTGTGTGATCTCCAAGACATAGTTGTTGATCCAAGATTCATGGCTTATCTTGAAGTCGACACTCCATTCTTCTTATTCTCATCAAAGTTTGAATCAGTATGTCCAACTAGTTTGAAGTCATCCACCTTAGAGTATTTGAGCCCAAAGTCTTGACTTCATTTCAAGTACTTTAGAACTCTCTTTGTATCACACCAATGTCCTTCACAAGGTTTTTGCATGAGCGTAGAAAGGATCCCAAGTGCAAATAATATGTATGCTCTAGTAGTAGTAAGGTAGATAAGACTCCCATCAAGTTGTCAATATTTAATTGCATCCTCAAATTCATTCCCTTCTTTTGGTGTTAACTTGAGATTTTGTTCCACTGGAGTAGAGAGAGGATTACAATCAACCATGCAAAGTTTGTTCAGAGGTTCTCCAACGTAATTCTTTTGGAAGATGAATACATGCTTTGCATTCCTAGTTGCTTCAATACCCAAGTAGTAGTGAAGATATCCCATGTTTTTCATTTCAAAACCCTTCTTCAATTCTTTCTTTATGGATGCAATATATGCTTCATTGTTCCCTATTATCAAAAGATAATCAACATACACCACAAGATATACACCAGTTTTGCCAACTTTCTTGATAAACAAAATTGCATCATCAAAATTAAAATGCGTGTAATTGATCTTCTAAAGATGCTTAAATAGGTTTTCATACCATGCATGAGGTACTTGCTTTAGGCCATATAGAAACTTGATGAGCTTGCATACCTTATGTTCTTGACCTTTCACAACAAATCCTTTTGGTTGAGACATGTAAACATTCTCCTTCAAGTCTCCATTCAAGAAGACTGTCTTCACATCCATGTGATGAATCTTCCACCTATTCTATGTAGCCAAAGCCAAGAATGCACAAATGATAGCCCATTTTTTTGTGGGGGAAAAGTCTCCTCAGAATCTACGCCTTGTTTTTATGCATATCCTTTCACCACAAGCCTACGCTTTTCAAGTGAGCCACCTGGTTTGTATTTGTTCTTGTAGATCCACCTACAACCAATTGGTTTGGTTCCAAATGGAGGATCCATTAGCTTCCATGTCCCATTCTTGATGAGATCATCATACTCATTCTGCATGGATTCTTTCCATTCCTCATGAGAAACAACTTCTTTAAAGGAAGTTGGTTCAATGTTAGTAGATAAATTCAATTCACAATCAAATGAAACATCCATATCATTTACATCACCTAAATCTGAATGATCTAAATCACCTCCATCTTGTCTTGTAAAACTTTTTGTTCTTGTCTCTCCAACTTTATCAAGATGAACACTTTCAAGTGTCTTTATGAGCCACTTTGGTGGACCTTTCTGAGATAGTCGAGGTTCCTCCACTGATTGAGTTGGTGTTTCATTCCCATCAAGGTTCAACCTTTCAACCTTCTCAATCACATCTTCCAATTGAACACCCTGTTTTGATGAGGTGGTCAGATCTTCTTCATGAGGGGGAGATGGCACTTCAAAAGGAGATTCCATAGATTGTTCCAAGATAGGGATCCCCTCTTCAAGATGTGGAATCTCATCATCAAAATCATGATATGTCTTTACATGGGTGAATTTACCTAGATGATCAAGCTAACGCTCAACAATATTTTCATTCTTGGTGGATTCAAGAAAAATCACATCTTTGGAAAGAATGAAATTCTTGTTTACCTTATCCTAAAAAAAATATGCCTTGGTGGTATTTGAGTAACCTAAGAAGATGCACTTACGACTCCTTGCACCAAGCTTGTTTCTTTGTTCCTTAGGAATTAAGGCATAGTAGGTGGAACAATAAACCCTGAGATTCCTCATGGAAGGAATGTGGCCATTCCACATTTCATAAGGAGTCTTGTTCCTAAGAGCATGAGATGGACTCATGTTTCTCACATACACTGAACATAGAACTGCATCAACCCAAAACATCAACTTCACATTCTTGAAAAATAACATTGAATGTACCATATTCAAGAGTGTCATGTTCATTATTTACGCTACACCATTCTACTGAGCATTGTATGGACCAACAATTTGATGCTTGATCCCATGTTGGTCAAGGTAGCTTTCAAACTCAATTAAAGTGTATTCCCTTCCATTATCAGTACAAAGAGTGCCAACACGAGACCAAACTTCATTTTCAATCCACAAATGAAAGTTTTTAAATGTTTCAAATGTTTTAGTCTATTTCAACAAATACACCCAGTGCATCTTGGTGTAGTCATCAATAAAAGTCATGATATACCTATTACCATAAAAGTCATCTTCAATAGTTTGTCATCTTCCCATCCTGTCATGATGACCATGTTGTCAAAAGATATCCTTATTTCATCTTTCCCATCAAACATGTGAATGTAATGACCTTCCTATTGAATGTGCACAAGAGACAAGAAGTTCCTCCACAACTTAGGAATATAAAGAACATTATGCAAAAGAATATATGGGAATCCAGGAAATTTGACCCTAATGAATCTAGTTATGAATCTATGGTTATATGTTGATTTGAAGTTATGTTCATCTAGAACCCGAGGGAGGAAGGGGTGTAATACATGCCACACTCATATAATAAAATAGAAAAAATGATGTTTGACATTAAATATTAAAAATAAATAAAGAAAACAAAAGATATCCCCCTAAAAAACATATCTTGTCTTGTTCCTGTCTTTCCAACTTCATCAGGATGAACACTTTCAAGTGTCTTTATGAGCCAATTTGGTGGACCTTTCTGAGATAGTCTAGGTTCCTCCATTGATTAAGTTGGTGTTTCATTCCCATAAAGGTTCAACCTTTCAACCCATTCAATCACATCATCCAATTGAACACCCTATTTTGATGAGGTGGTCAGATCTTCTTCATGAGGGGGAGATGGCACTTCAAAATGAGATCCCATAGATTGTTCCAAGATAGGGATCCCTTCTTCAAGATGTGGATTCTCATCATCAAAATCATGATATGCCTTTACATGGGTGAATTTACCTAGATGATCAAGCTGCTGCTCAACAATCTTGTCATTCTTGGTGGATTCAAGAAAAATCACATCTCTGGAAAGAATGAAATTCTTGTTTACCTCATCGTAAAGACAATATGCCTTAGTGGTATTTGAGTACCCTAAGAAGATGCACTTACGACTCCTTGCACCAAGCTTGTTTCTTTGCTCCTTAGGAATTAAGGCATAGCACGTGGAACCAAAAACCCTGAGATGCCTCATGGAAGGAATGTGGCCATTCCACATTTCATAAGGAATCTTTTTCCTAAGAGCATGAGATGGACTCATGTTTCTCACATACATTGAACATAGAAATGCATCAACCCAAAACATCAACTTCACATTCTTGAAAAATAACATTGAATGTACCATATTCAAGAGTATCTTGTTCATTATTTACACTATACCATTCTACTGAGCATTGTATGGACCAACGGTTTGATGCTTGATCTCATGTTGGTCAAGGTAGCTTTCAAACTCAATTCCCTTCCATTATCACTACAAAGAGTGCCAACATGAGACCAAACTTCATTTTCAATCCAAAAATGAAAGTTTTTAAATGTTTTAGTCTATTTCAACAAATACACCCAGTGCATCTTGGTGTAGTCATCAATAAAAGTCATGATATACCTATTACCATAAAAGTCATCTTCAATAGTTTGTCATCTTCCCATCCTGTCTTGATGACCATGTTGTCGAAAGATATCCTTATTTCATATTTCCCATCAAACATGTGAATGTAATGGACTTCCTATTGAATGTGCACAAGAGACAACAAGTTCCTCCACAACTTAGGAAGATAGAGAACATTATGCAAAAGAAAATCCGGGAATCCATGCAATTTGAGCCTAATGAAACTAGTTGTGAATCTATGGTTATGTGTTGATTTCAAGTTATGTTCATCTAGAACCCGAGGGAGGAAGGTGTGCAATACATGTCACAGTCATATAATAAAACAGAAAAAATGACGTTTGACATTAAATATTAAAAATAAATAAAGAAAACAAAAGAAATGATGATAATAATAACATAAACAAACATCCTAGGTGGGGTGTTATCGAGGGGTTAGGTGGTTTTTTGTGAACTTGACATGTCAAATGCTTCGATACATAGATAGGGAAGGGATGGGAGGACAAATAGTGAAAGGATCATTTCTCCCCAATAGCCTAGATTTTGTAGATGACTCTGCAACTTCTCCTCATAATGGATTCAAAGTACTTTCAAACATGATGTCTAAGGGGTTGGAAGGATCACTTGGTTATGGATTTGACTAGGTTATTATGGTCTTCACTAGTGGGATTAGGGAAAATTCTTTCTTTAATTCTCCACTTCTTCGTGGTTTGCTTGTTGATGGGAGGAGGTTTAGGCTCAAATTACTGATTGCTTTCTTTATGCTTCTTTGTGGTTCACTTGCTGATAGGAGGTGTTAGAAAAAAAAGATCACGGAGCAATACATAAGGAAAATGCGGAAATAAAATGCAGAAGATACACAATACAATAGAGACACAGATATACGTGATTCACCCAGTGTGGGTTACGTCCACCAGATAAATTGCCAGGTCCTTCCTTTTTATTATCCAGCAAAATGAAGGGATACAACCTACAACACACCCACTGTAACTTCCTCTTCTTTCTCTCATTGTCTCCTCTCTCAGAATACAATATTCACAATAATACACAGCTGCAATACAATTTCGTCATAAAAGAGGATTTCCTTTTAGGGCAAAAAACCCTAACATAACTTCTATCGTCAGATCTGTGACCTTATAATGAACGGTCTAGATTGACTACGAAATTACAATATTTTACAAGGCAATTTTTTTCAAAATTTATCTTAAGGGGCGCTGCCCCCGAATCCCCCACCAGGGGGGGCTACAAAAATTGTCGTCGCCCCTCCTTGGACCCCCCCCGACAATAGTTGTGGGGGCGAAAGCACCCCCACACCCCTCGTTAGGGAATGGGGTCCAAGCATGATTGAAACAAACCTTTGAATCAAGAAGATAATCAGGCTTCACAACCAATAGGAGGAGGTTTATGTTCAAAGTACTAATTTCCTCTAAACACTGGAGAAATATGATATCTCCTTGGGATTTTCTCTGCACGATCTTTATTCTCTTTACATCAATTTATTTTCCTTTGAAAAGCACTCGAGTAATCTAGAATGGTTATTGCAAGGCTTATATCTTATGAGGGTTGATCTAGTGTTTTCTTATCCCACCTTTTTTTTTCCTAGGTTACAAAGCCCAGGGAAAATCCATTATAACTTCCCCTAAGTTCGAGGATGGTGCCCAGGGTAAACCCTAGAATCTTTAGGGCAAAAGTCTGGTAAAAAATACGAATAGAAACCATTACAACAATATACTCATTATAAGCTCAACATGTCACTTGTGGGAATTGAACCTAGGTGGGGAGGATAACAATCATTCCTCTCAACCACCAAAGCTAATCCCAATTGACAATGCTTATCCTACCTTGATAAATGTAGTTCTATTGTATTTTTAAAATAAATCACCTTTATTTACTAATTTTTTTATAGCATAAATTAGTATAAATCCATTTTAACTAAAATCTTCTAAGTACTAGAAAATATTCTAGATATACTTGATACTTAATAAAGTTTAAATTAAGATGAATTTATATTAAATATTTTGTATATAATAATTAAGGTTAAGTTGAATATATCATCTTACTTAATTATTTCAAATTAAATAGAGTTAAAATTAAAATGAATTTATAATAATTATCACATTGAAGTATATAAGATATGTAACTTAATTAAGGCTATCAAGAGGAGTTGCAAAGCAACAAGCACACGACTTTAAGTAAGTAAGGAATAATTTATTGTAAACATGTTCGATTTGTTGAGATGTAATTAGTGACTTCTTAGCATATGGTAGTGAGTATTCTGTAAGGGTTTGATCATTATCCTCTTGCAGAGAATGCATCCATCAACTTAGTTGTATTGTGACAAGCTCCATTCTTATGTCTTCCATCCAAAATACTCTTCACTCTTGGTCATTGATTGTTACCAAGCAAGCTGACAATGCACTTATTCAGGGTAGATATTTTTTTTTGTTGACATTGATTGTTGTGCATTAAAATAGATCTACAATATGTGTTGGTTTCTTCCATTCATTTTAGTCTTTGGAATTATGGAATATGACAGAGAACCAAAGAATGACTCTTCCTACTCATGAAGGTCTCATTGCAGGATTAGCTCAATCCCCTGCAACTAGAATGGTTACATATGCAAATCATGATGAATGCGTGAAATTGTGGAAATAATATGATAGTTAGTAGTGTACAAAATTGGTGAATGTACCACCTTGCCACTAACCCATACAAATTTTTGTGATACCCATTAAATTAAATGCATACAACAAGATAAAAAACATGTTTCTAGAAATAACATTTAAAAACATGAATGCAATTTATTAAACATGCTCGATAGCCATTAATTCACTCAAAATTCAAAGTAACACACAACAACTAAAACCCATGAATGAAAATAGTGAATAGAGATAAAAACACTTATCTTGCTAAGCAAGTGTGCAACTAGTTGTATAGGATGAATGTTCCACCCAACCATATAATTTCCACTACAAATATCAACAACAAGTCACCCTTGAGCTGGGGCTAGGAATCCAAAAGAAAAGGGTGTCTCTATTGTCCACTCATAGCTCAATAAACCCACAACATGTTAATTTTCCTACAACTATCCCAATCCATTTGCTTTCTTGCCCTCAACCCAAACGACCAAAGGAATGGGATCCCCCTTCTCTGCACATAGTCTCTAAGGCCTTCCCACTTCCCTCCAAGGCTCCAACATAGGTTGGCTACGAATCTCTCTTGTTGGGGACTCTAGGGACTTATAGCTGCAACATGAAATTCTCAGCAACAACTCACTTGCTTTGTGGTAATTTCTTACACATAAATCTCTTATATAGGCCTAACAACCTACTTCTTCATGCAACTACAACTCCAAATAGATACCCTCAAGCCCCACTATGGCTATCTTCAAGCTACAACACTCCACACCCTCTTACTACTCCACAAATTGGTTGTAAAAACTGGCTACAATACCCATTCAAATTTCCCTTTTACGCTTGCATGTTGACGACTCTCACATTCCCCAATGTTGATTGTACTCAACTCCATGCTCTCAATAACTATGTGAGGAGACTTAGGAGACTTTTCACACCAACCCTCTTACATGTATACAATGATTGGGGCTTTGATACACTTAAAAGGAAAATATAAGGTTCATGCAAAACAATAATTTTATTAAGTGGGTTGACATTGATACACATGAATAATTCCCCCTTGGATCTCCCTTGCACCCCCCTCTCTTGTGGAAACTTATCCCCCATGACTCCCCCCCTCTTGTGGAAACTTATCCCCCATGACTCCATCTTTGTCCATTTGCAGCCATGATACATTTTATTTTATTATTTCGATATATAATGTTTACATATATTGACATCGTTTAGCACGACCATACATCATATTTACATTATACAATATTAAATTGGGGATTAAAATGGATGTTACCACCTTACAATTTTCACCATCCTTGGTGCACATCACCATACCGATATACATGTACAAAAACTTTACATCATATTACTTGATATTTTTGCAAGCTCACAAATTCTGCAACAATTCCAACTAACAATCTCTTGTTCCCCTCAACCTACACAACCCAAGGAAGTGTACCCCTTCTCTATACCACAATCCATTAGGTTGTACCACTTCCCTTCCATGGCTTTAGTATAGATCAGATAGGATATCTCCGAGATGTGGCCCCAGGAACTCCAACTTCCAAAATGGAGTCTTGCACACTTATATACAAATATACATTCATTTTTCTTCAAAATTTGCAAAACATTGTGGGTACTCCTCTAACATGGTCCCTTTGTGCTCCCACCTGGTGTATTTAGGACCATAGCAAGTCCATTGGACCTTTACCAACCCAATGGATTTGTTCCTAAGAACTTTGACTCTCTGATCTAGGATGTGCACTAGCTCCACTCGTGCTCCACCTGGATCACAATCCAATCAATTATGTGGTTAGGATCATACACATATTTATTCAATAAATACACATGAAACACATTATGAATTCTCATGGATGCAGGAAAACATGTATGCAACTTGTCCTATCGTCTCTAAAAATTCAAATGACCCATAATATCTTGCTGCCAACTTTGGGAAATTCCCAATCTTAGCAAGCTCCTTTTAGCCTTTACTTTTAACAACACATGCTCACCCACTTTGAATTCTTTGTACATCCTTCTTTTATTTGCATAACTCTTTTTCTTGTCTTGTGCAATCTCTAAATTATGCTTGATCTTTACCATCTACTCTTCCATTTTCCTTAGCAATTCTGTCCCAATAACTGCTCTATCTGTTGGGTTGTCCTAGCTCATCAACATGTTCAATTTTTGTCATACAAGGCTTCAAATAGGATCATCTTAAATGATGCATGGTACCCATTATTATAAGAAAATTCAAATAGATGAAGGTAATCTTCCCACTTAGAAGGCTTGTCCATTACATACATTCTCAACATATCTTCAATTATCCGATTGGTCCTCTTTATCTGCGCATCCGACTTTGGCTGATATGCTTTATTGAAATTCAAATTAGTCTCAAATCTCTTAAACAACCCCTTCCATAAATTAGAAGTGAACTTGGGATCTCTGCCTAACACTATTTCCTTAGGCACACCATGTAGCTTGGCAATTTCCTTCAAGTAAATCTCTGCAATATTGATTGCCTTGTGAGTTGATTTCATTGGTATAAAATGTACAATCTTTGTAATATTGTCCACCACTACCATGATGAAATCATGCTTCCTTGTTGTTCTTGGTAGCTTGGTGATAAAATCTATTGTAACTACCTCCCATTTCCATTTAGGAATGGACAATGGTTGTAAAAATCCTGATGGATGTCTGTGTTTAGTCTTTTCCTTATGAAATTCCATGCACTTGGCTATGTAATTATCCACATCCTTCTTCATTCCAGGCCATAAATACTAGATTCTTACCACTGCAATTGTCTTCTAGTACCCTGGATGACCAACATATGGTACATTGTGCATCTCTTTCAACACCATATTTTTCAATTCCCGAGTGTTAGGAACATAAACCTTGTCCTTGAACAAGATGATTCCATTCTCTTCTACTTGTAGTCTTTAAACTTCAATTGTATATTTTCCTACTATAAGCCTTCTATAACTTATGTATAATGTTGATTTGATGCTACATCTTCCAAAATTCTACTTTTTAAATCTAAACAGTACATGCTAATAGTTGTAGAATGCATTTCATGCACCCTCCTGCTGAGTGCATCAACCATTTTATTCTCTTTTCCCTTGATGTGTTTGACATTGAATTCATATTCACTGAGAAATTCTAGCCATATAGTCTATCTGGAATTTAGCATTGGCTGCTCAAACAAGTGTTTCAGAGCATTATGATCTGTCTTCAACTCGATTTTTCTGCCCATGAGATAATGCCTCCACATTTTTAAGGCGTGAACTATGGCTACCAATTCCAAGTCATGGGTAGCATAATTTCTTTCATGCTCCATCAACTTCATTGACCCATAACATATGACATGCCCATTTTTCTAAGGAATCCACCAATCTCTTCCTTGCATGCATATGTGTACACAACAAAATCCTCATATGGATCTGCAACCTTTAAAATAGGTGCATCCCATTTAAACTTTGTTTCCTTCTTTTGTAGTGAGGTGATTAGATGTGCGACTGGAGAAATCTTCAATGAATCTCCTATAGTATCCATCTAGTCCCATAAAGGATCTCACTTTTGAAACATTCTTTGGTGCTGGCCAACTTTTGGTTGCTTCAATCTTCTCAGGGTCCACCGCTATGCCCTCCTCTAAGACGATGTGATCCAAATAATGGGTTTTCCTTTGATAGAAAGTGCACTTTCTTAACTTGACATACAATTGGTTCCCTCTCAACACATGTAGTACCATCCTCAAATGTTTCTCATGCTCCTCCTCTATCTTGGAGTAGATAAGAATATCATCTAAGAAGACAATGATGAATTTGTCCATGTAATCTCTGAACACTCCATTTATTAGACACAAAAAAGTAGTTGGTGCATTTGTTAGGCCAAATGGCACCACCAAAAACTCATAATGGCCATACCTTGTCCTGAATGTTGTCTTGCTGGTGTCTTCTTCACTTATTCTCACCTAATGGTAACCTAACCTCGGGTCAATCTTGGAAAATATCCTTTCTCCTTTTAGTTGATAAAAAATATCATAAATCCATGGTAAAGGTTACCTATTCTTTACAATAACCTTATTAAGCTATCTAAAGTCAATACACAATCTCAGAGTTCCATCCTTTTTCTTCACAAAAATCGGTGGGGAAACCCAAGGTGAAACACTTGGGTGTATGTACCCCTTCTTCAACAATTCTTCTAGTTGCATCTGCAACTCTTTCATCTCTAGTGTGCTCATTTTGTACATAGTTTTGGACACCAAGGAAATTCTTGGCATTAAGTCAATAGAGAAGTCAACACCTCTCTTTGGTGGAAATCCTGGCAATTCCGCAAACACATCTTCATATTCCTTCAATACTGGATAATCTTCAAGACTCGGTTCCTTATCTTTGGTTGACTCTTCCATATGAGTGACATATATTTTTCACCCTTTCCCATAACTTCTTTTTAGATGAAATGCTGAAATCCCTCTGACAGATATAGGTCTTGGAATTCCTTGCATCGTCCTTGAATTTCCTTCCTCATCAAGGCATGTGAAAGCTTTGTTATAACAATCTAGGACAACACCATGCTTGTCCAGCCAACCCATACCAATTAAGAAATCATATGACCCAAGTAGTATGATGTTCAAATTTTCCTTAGTAATAACTCCATTCATGTTCATTGGGCAATCCTTGACAAGTTCATTGATTTTCCTCTTAGTTCTAGTGACTAACTGTACCAACCAAGACTCTTCATGCTTACATATATTCAATTTAAACCTTTCAAATATTTTTGGATCTATATAGCTATGAATAGCTCCCGAATCAATCAAAATAACTATGGGTTGATTATCAATCTTACCTTCTACCTCAATGATGTGGGATTGGTAGTATGCTTGTATGTTGTCCAAGACTGCATAAATACTCGGCTTGCTCCTCCACATGTCATCCACTGTATCAACTTCCTCAATGTTATGCATAGTCCTCATCCTCTCTCCCTTGTGAGAACAATCCTTATACAAGTGGCCGTCTCCTTCACATCCCTAACACTTTATGGGCTACTGTCTTGGCCTTTTTCCCAAGGAGCCTATCATTTTATGTTCACCTTGTGTTGGATGCCCTTGCTAATATGCTTGAGATCTATTTCTAATGAAAGGTGTCTTGAATCCTTTCTTCCTCTTATCTATCTTGCCTCTCATCTTATCATCCCAAGCCTTTGGGAAAACTATCCTTCCTTTGTTTTTCTCATATAAATATTTTTCCTTCCTCATGGCTTCCTCCAAAGTTCTAGGCTCATCAAATTGGATTTTATCTTTGTAAAATGATGGTAACCTACTGAATAACCTCTAGATTTTTACCTTCTCATCCTTGATGAAGTCCACATACCTCAGAAGCTCAAGAATAGTGAATTTTTCCATGTTTGGGCATCTCCACTCTAAATACTTTAGAGTTTTCCAAAAATCCCACTGGTACCTTCATGCCTACTTTTTGGACTCCCTATAAAAAATTCACCTTTATCTAGGCCTTGGTTATTGAGCACGACCCAAAAATTTAAAAATGACTATTTTTCATTTTCTGGAAAATATAAGTAGAATTGGCTGAAGGCCCTCACTAACACATTTGTATCCTTCATCACTATGGACATGCCCTTGAAATTTCACATAATTCTAAGTTTTTCTACTCCTATTATGGCCAAAACACGTTTTTGGCTCCATTTGTTTTTGTAAACTTATCTATTTTCTCCTTCTCTTTCCTCCTCTTTCTCCTCTCCTCCTCCTCTTCTTTTTCTTTTCTTCTTTTTTCTCTTCTCTTTTCCTTTATTGATTATTTCTCATCTTTTCTCCTCACCAATGTTTCGACACCCAAATGTCTTTTCTTTTCCAACGTTTCTAATCCCAAATGTCTTTCCTTCACTGATGTTTCAATGCCCAAATGTCTTTTCTTCACCGATGTTATAGTTCCCAAATGTCTTTTCTTCACATTTTGGCACCCAAATGTCTTTTATTCACCGACGTTTTGGTGCCAACATGTCTTTCTTTCATCAATGTTTCGGTGCCCAAATGTCTTTCCTTCGCCGACGTTTCAACACCCAAATGTCTTTCCTTTGTCAATGTTTTGACTCACAAATGTATTTCTTCAATGAAATT
This sequence comes from Picea sitchensis, assembly GCA_010110895.2. Lineage (NCBI taxonomy): Eukaryota > Viridiplantae > Streptophyta > Pinopsida > Pinales > Pinaceae > Picea > Picea sitchensis. The sequence goes on along the minus strand of SNQJ01S0000916.1, from coordinate 142,720 downwards.
TTGGTGCCCAAATGTATTTCCTTTGCCAATGTTTCGATGCCCAAATGTCTTTTCTTCGCTGACGTTTTGACACCTAAATGTCTTTCCTTCGCCAACATTTCAATGCTCAATTGTATTTTCTTCGTCGACGCTCCAATGCCCAAATGTATTTCTTTTGTCGACGTTTTAGTGCCCAAATGTCTTTCCTTTGCCGATGTTTCGGTGTCAGAATATCTTTTTATCACCAATGTTTCAATGCCAAAATCTCTTTCTTCCCTGACATTTTGGTCCCAAAAATGTTTTCTTCGTTGACGTTTCAACACCAAAATCTCTTTCTTCGCTGATGTTTCAGCGCCAAAATCTCTTTCTTCGCCAACGTTTTGGTTCTAGTAGTTTTTTCTTTGCTGAAGTTTTTGATACCATAAGTGTTTTCTTCGCCGACGTTTCAACACTAGAAGTGTTTTCTTCGCTGACATTTCAACGCCAAAAGTGTTTTCTTTGCTGATACACACTGTATCGACCAAAAATAACTTTTCTACACTTAGTCAATTTACCACATTTTGGAGCTTGCGACTGTCATGACCATCGCAAAAATACTTGACTCAACCATCTAAGCAAAATTCAGCCACCAAAAGGCCAAATTGACCCCTGTAAACAACCATCACATAAAAAAAAAACTTGGGGTTGACCCCAATTCCTCATGATGGGAAAAACTGAATTTTTGCCCAAATTTACACATAGACTGAAGTTCTGCCCCACTATAGCAAACCCAAACAAGCCTGGTGTTGCAACCAAAATTCTAATACCACTCTAAGAAAAATTTAGCCACCAAAAGGCCAAATTGACCCCCGTAAACAACCGTCACATAAAAAAAAACTTGGGGTTGACCCCAATTCCTCATGATGGGAAAAATTGAATTTTCGCCCAAATTTACACACAGACTGAAGTTCTGCCCCACTATAGCAAACCCAGACAAGAGTGCTGTTGCAACCAAATCTCTAATACCACTCTGTAGCACCCATGCTACTAACACATAATTTTTTATGACACCCATTAAATTAAATGCATACAACACGATAAAAATGTATGCAGCTAGTAGAAACATTTAAAAACATGAATGCAGTTTATTAAACATGCACAACAATCATTAATTCACTCAAATATCAGAGTAACATACAACAACTAAAACCCATGAATACAAATAGTGAACATAGATAAAAACACTTACCTTGCTAAGAAAATGTGCAACCAACTGTAGAGGATGGACGTTCCACCCAACCGTAGAATTGTTGCTCAAAATCTCAATAGAAGTCACCCTTGAACTGAGGGTAGGAATCCACAAGAAAATGGTGTCTCTATTGTCCACTCGCAGCCAAATACAACCCACAACAAGTTAATTTTCCTACAACTATCCCAATCCACTAGCTCTCTTCCCCTCAACCCGTACAACCCAAGGAATGGGATCCCCCTTCTCTGTACACAACTCCTCAGACCTTCCCACTTCCCTCCAGGGCTCCAACATAGGTTGACTAGGAATCTCTCTTACTAGGGATTCTAGGGACTTACAACTGCAACAAGAAACTCTTAGCAACAATTCACTTGCTTTGTTGTAATTTCTTACACATAAATCTCTTCCACAATCATAAAAACATGAATTTTCATGCAACTACAGCTCCAACAAGCTACCCTCAATCCACGCTATGGATTTCTTCAAGCTCTAGGAGGGCCACACCCTCTTGCTGCTCCACAAAATGGTTGTAAAAACTGCCTGCAATACCCATTCAAATTTCCTTTTTACCCATGCATGCTGACTCTCACATTCCCCAATGTTGATTGTACTTAACTCCATGCTCTCAATAACTATGTGAGGTGGCTTTTCACACCAACCCTCTTACATGTATTTAATGATTGAGGATTTGATATGCCCAAAAGGAAAATAGAAGGTTCATACAAAATAATATTTTTAGAAAAGTGGTTTGGGATTAATACACATAAATAATTCCCCCTTGGACCCCCCTCTCTTGTGGAAACATAGCCCCCATGACTCCGTCTGTGTCCATCTACACTCGACGATACATTTTATTTTATTATTTTGATATACAATGTTTACATATTACATCATCATGCCCATGACCATACATCATATTTACATTATACATCGCTAAAATGGGGATGTGACATCCTCCCCTCCACAATTTGCACCATCCTCTATGCACATCACCATACCGATACACATGTATACACAATTTACATAAAAAAATTGAGGCCTTGAACCCAATTCCTCATGTTGAGAAAAAATGAATTTTTGCCCAACTCTACACACAGATTGAAGTTCTGCCTTGTTGTATCAGACCTAGGCAACCCTGGTGTTACAACTAGAGCTATGATAAAACTCTGTAGCACCCCCTCTACTAACCCATATTTTTTTTCTAATACCCATTAAATTAAATGCACATAACAAGATAAAAGCATATGTAGCTAGCATAAACATTTAAAAACATGAATCTAGTTTGTTAAACATGCACAATAGTCATTAATTCACTAAAAAATCAAAGTAACACACAACAACTAAAACCCATGAATAAAAATAGTGAACAAAGATAAAAACAATTATCTTTCTAGACAAGTTTTCAACCAGCTGCAAAGGATGGATGTTCCACCCAACTGTAGACTTGCTTCTCCAAATATCAATAGAAAGTCACCCTCGAGCTGGGGCTAGGAATCCATAAGAAAATGGTGTCTCTATTGTCCAATCAGAACCCAATACAATCTACAACAAGTTAATTTTCCTACAACTATCCCAATCCACCTGCTATGTTCCCCTCAACCTACACAACCTAAAGAATGGGATCCCCCTTCTCTACACACAGTCCCTCAGGCCTTCCCATTTCCCTCTAGGGATCCAACACAGGTTGGCTAGGAATCTCTCTTACTGGGGAGTCCAGGGACTTACAACTGCAACATGAAATTCTCAACAACAACTCACTTGCTCTATGGTAATTTCTTACACATAAATTTCTTCAACATGCTTAGAAACCTACTTCTTCATGCAACTACAACTCCAACAAGCTACCCTCAAACCCCAATATGGATTTCTTCAAGCTTCAACACACACACCCTTTTGCTGCTCCAAAAATTGGTTGTAAAAATTGCCTATAATACCCATTTGAATTTCCCTTTTACCCATGCACGTTGACTCTCACATTCCCTAATGTTGATTGTACTAAGCCCCATGCTCTCAATAACTATGTGAGGTGGCTTTTCACACCAACCCTGTTACATGTATTCAATGATTAGGGCTTTGATACACTCAAAAGGAAAATAGAAGGTTCATACAAAACAATAAGCTTAGAAAGTGGGTTGGGGTTAATACACATGAATAATTCCACCTTGGACCTCTATTGGACCCCCCTCTCATTTGCAAACTTAGCCCCCATGACTCCTTCCATGCCCATATTTAGCTAGAGATAAATTTTATTTTGTTATTTCGATATACGATGTTTACATATTACATTGTCGGGCCCAAGACCATACATCGTATTTACATTATACATTGCTAAACTAGTATTAAAAACATGGATGTTACAATGAAAAATTGAATACCTTTGTAAATGAAAAATAGTACCAAACACATTAGGATGATTTACCTCCATAGATATATGAAAATGAATCGGGCTACATGAATATGCTAACTTTTTTCGATGAAAAATTAATGTTGTGAAAACTAGAAATGATTGTTCAATGCTGCTTAAAAGACAATTTGCTATTCCAACTATGAAGATGCAATTTGTTAGAAGAATAACCAATATTATAAATTTAAGATATCCTATCATGTAAATCTTATTGCAAGGCATACTAAACTTGTCCACTCGGTTTGTTCCTTCGTTATCCTTGTATTATTACTTTAGGTGGATGTTTTTTCTTGTCTGGGTTGCTGGTTTTTGTGTGATAAAAAAATATTGCTATGACAAAGACAACTTGCTATGCTAGCTATGAAAATGCAATCTGTTAGAAGAATGGCCACTTTAAGATACTCTATTGTGTAAATATTATTGCAGAGGCATAGTAAATTTGTCCACTCGATTTGTTGGTGACATTTTATGAAAATAGTGAGTTTTTTGCTACTTGGGAAGTGTTTTTAGAATTTTTTTTTACGAAAAAAATCTGACCATTTTAACATTTAAAAATTGTTTATAATTGTTTGCATGATGTAATATATATATATATATATATATATAGAATCAACCATTCATTCTATACACATCTCTCTAAACCTCCAAACACCCATTTGAGCACTTGCTTTTGAAAAAGTAACCATGGCCTCATGAAGGGGAAACGTTGAAACCATTGGACATATTTCTTGTTGTTATGCACTACACAATGCATGCAAACTCAAATTAACCTTTATACACATGGAATGGTTATGTATTTGCATTAAATGTGTGGAATTGGAAGTGTTGACCTCCTCAAAGATAATGAATTGATGGCATAAAAGGCTAGGAGACGGTGCGTGAACGTGGATGGATAATAAATATGATCACATGTTTTAAAAGAAAAATTTCAACACATGTTTTTTTGCAAGTGAACACATGGTAGACATGAGTTTTTTTGCATGGAAACATGGCAGACATGAAGATAATTAATTGCAATGTTGTGCAGGCTAATTTCAATTTTTACAGCCACTAAGCATGATGATGGTATAGGTATCATGGATGTTGTCTCTCTTTCTTTGACCTTGAAATCATTGGATTGAATGCTTCTTCATGTTTACCATAATTATCAATATCTAATCTATTTATTTGTGTAGCAATATTAGATTTCCCTGCATGGAGTCTGATTACCTATGAACCTCCAGGACCCATGGGTACCTGTAGGATGGTTTTTACATTGATCAAGTAGAATGCCTCAATCCATAAATTAACCCATCTCACAGGAGAACTTTAGTGCCAGATATTTTTCTCATACTAATGAACTTGGACCACCGTTGTTTGCTAGTTTTTTTCAATATCAAGAATGACAATGAGAATGGTGACATTGAATCATCCATAGGTAGCACTATTGGGTGTACTTGTAACACCAACTATTCAACTAGCAAGCGAAAATCAAGACACATTGAGTACTTGACACTCTCTAGGATGGCCCTCTACCATCTGAATGCAATTTGAATATTTGAAAATCAGATGGTACAAGGCCATCCGGTAGAGTGTCGTCCGGGAGAGTGTCGGGTACAGGAAATATTTTTGGGTTGGCGTAAATTTATATATTTTCACGTTGGTAGAAAAATAGTAAGAAGATTTTCTATTAAACCATAAATTGTAAGAATCTTTTGTGTGCTGGTAACTTGTCCAAATTGGTAAATTTCTGTCTTCATTCCCTCTGCCTTTACCATGTTTACCTTGTTCCACACTTTTTTTTTCAAAACCTACAATCATTTAGTAATATGAAATGGTTTCAAATCCAGGAGCCCAAATCATGTTATTGATTAATTATTCATCCATATCCTACGTCGAGAGTTTCTTTAGTTTCATGCTTTCCCATAGTGTCAACTTCATCATGAAATTTCCTTCCAGCATGCTTTAGATATCAACGCTATTATGCATGGAAAGAAAATAAGTAAAGAGAATCATGTGAAAAGAGTTAATATCTATATTCAACAAAAAAACATGTATAAAGTTGATCTCATGGAAATTATAAAAACATTCTCTGTGACTTGGATTAATTATAAACAAATTTTAAAATAGAGCTTGTTGCACCATATGAATGATTCCTTTCTCCATATTCCTTTCTCCTTTTTCTTTTTCCAAAATATAAAACAACCACGATGTCAAAGGATCTATTACAACTTTAAAGAAAATGAAGCACAACTTAAACAATCTAAGGAAAGTGTTGAAAAAGTTCTATTATTCAAACACAATAACTACATATTTGGCACCTACCCATTCAATCGGGCTTGGGATGACATTGACCTTTTAGCTGGATGAATGGGTGCTATTGCTATTCAGTGGTTGAAAGGGACTCCTCCTTCTGCTCCATAATCTCAAAAATAAAGACCTATTTCAAGCCATGCTTGCTTCTTGTTTTTGGAATAGTGGGTCCAAGCTTGCATCCCTCCTACATAGTTAGGGAATGGGAAATGACATTGTAAGTTCATGATAAGGGTGAGGGAGGAAAGGAATGATAGTAAGGTGCGAGGAGTGAACATGGGGTTTTGACGAGTGAGCTTGAAGGGGTAGAGATTTATGAAGTTGGGATAGGAGGTGCACTAAGTCTTGTAGAATTTGGGTATGATGGAATTGGACCACGAAAGGAAGTATAAGGGAGAATGGATGAAGTGGGAGAAGTAGAAGGAAGAATATTAGAAGAAAGAGAAGCAAAGGACATATATAGCAAAGGTCGGTCGTGGCAAGAGAGATAGTTGAGGACACACAAAAACTTAAGGAAGCTATTGCCACTTTGAAGGATACACTATTGAAAGATGAGTTTTACATAGGGATTTAATATATGTTTAAATATGAAACATTTAATGTTTGAGATTAACGTTAACTTAGAATCCCAACATTAATTTACCTTTAAGCAAAGAAATATGAAGTTTTCTAAGTTTATAGTTGTTTTTCTTAGTTTAAAACCAAATAAAACTACCTTTTACCTTGAATAAAACCTCAAAGTTCAAATTTATGATAAAAATGAATTACTAAAAAAATATTCAATGTTTACCAAAATTTTAGATTAAAACATTTTGAACTACGTGCCAAACTTGATTATTATAATCCCTTATCTAAATGCATGGACTAAGGAGAAAAATTAAAGTGGATAAAATAAAAAATAATACTAAAACTCAAATTCCAATATAATAAAAATAGAAAAATAATAAAATAAATGGATTATGATAATAAAAAGTGAACCATCTATATTTTTACATTTTACATCTTTGGTAAATGTATAATAATTTCAATAGTGTAAAGTAATCATCACCACTCTCACAATGTGTGATAAAATAAAGTTCATAATATAATAACTAAAAAAAATTCAAAAAAATAGAAGTAAACTTACATCTGATTTATAAGTATCTACGTAGAGTAATAAATCTAAATCAATATTTTTTTTTACCATTGATTCATTTTGTTACGTAGAGTAATAAATCTAAATCAATATTTTTTTTACCATTGATTCATTTTGTTACGTAGAGTAATAAATCTAAATCAATATTTTTTTTTACCATTGATTCATTTTGTTCCGTCTTTTAAGCTAAAAAAAAGTTTAGTTTTTAATTTCTTTTTATTTTTCTCAATTTTTAATAAATTTTAATTTTTTTTGTTAATATAAAGAAAAAAAAAGAAGAGGTGGTTGGTCTAGAGGTAGGGGTCATTTTCAATATTGAAGGAAACCATGAAATAAGCTTTGCTTGAGAGTTAGGAGAACCCACCAACAATCAAGCAAAATCATTTTCATTGTATTAGGATTTAAGGATTCTCAAACCAAGGGGAATTGAAAATTTAATTGTAATGAGAGACTCCTTAATCATAATTAGACAAATGTAAAATCAAATGATTGGTAAGAATTCAAGCCTATCCCCCCGGATGGGGTGCCACGTCGCGAAGACAGGACACGCAGAAATACGCCGGGCTGCGCCATAAATATTAGCCACCGGCCACCATCCCTTCACCATTAAAATGGGAACGAGCCCGTGCAACCATTACCAGCGGACGAGGCCCCTCGAGTGAGCGAACATGACGACTCACTAGCGCACTAAGAGCTCAGCCTTAATGGCCAGGGCACTCACCATCATCCTCATTCTTATCAATTGCCTTGACAGATATGAGCGACATTCGGATTTTGCAGAGCCGAACGCAGAGCTACTGGAGAACTGGAGCAGGGCTAACCTTCCACTTGGAATTTTGGCCATACTCAGGCTCCTCCATATGCCTAGGGCACGAGGAAGTCCTCGTAGAGGCGTAGCGTGGCATGCCTTCGAATCACGTAGGCAAAGGCATAAGAAATTTGAAAAGGCGTTGGCTTTGGCGTCCACTCGAAGAACCAGGAAGCTCGGGAGACCTAGAACGCCTCCTATGGCGTACGTGGAGGAGATTACTCTGGACAAGCCCATTCAGAACTATCCAGACCATTCCATTTTCACAATCCTGGATAACTGGAATCCCCACACCGATTTCGGCAACGAAGCCAAGACTCTGGCTACAGAGATCTCGCACGACCACAGAGAAAATCACTCGGTAGAGGAATTCACCACTTGCTACATTGAGGAATAGGTATCGTGATGTGCAGATGCAAAGGTCGAACCACCTAGCGGTGCACCTCCTAAGGAAGCGCCACAACCGGACAAGCAACAGGCACACCAAGTCAGCAACGCAAATGAAGGCAAGGGAGAAAACTATGCACAATGGGCATTTCCCATCGCCTCTGTTCAAGAAAAATGGCAGGACCAACCTCCATTCATCAACTCGGGGTACTGATCTAAAATTGAAGAAGACTTGAAAAACTTGAATAAATATTGCAAGTGAAATGTTATGTGTTTAAAGCAACCAGATCAATTTGCAACACATAACTTAAGGATTACTTATGCAAAATACACATAGACAGCAACATAAACATTGAACATCAGCACATAAACACAACAACTTGATAAAGGAGTTCACCCCACTCCGGGCTACATCTCCTGGTCCAGCTTCCAATGGATCATTATTATTAAATTGCTCAAAGTGCTAAAAAACATGCCTTACAAAGTTCAAAATGACAAACTGATTGCTTCAATGGCTCCGCAGCGTCCCAAAACCCCTGTCTGGGCTCTTTCGGCACCTGAAACGGTCGAAAAATGAAGAAGATAGCCTCCTTGAAATCTCCCTCTTCAACTTTGCTATCTCTGGTTCTACAAATCGCACCCTTGTGCTTCAAACCTGGCTCACACGCTCATTTAACTGTAAAAACTTGGCACCGGGTGCAACCGCGGCAACGGTGCAAACCGTAGGACGGTTAGGGCACCTCCAGCCCCTAACCGCCTCGGCACTCGGTCATATGGCTCATAGGACCTTGGGCTCAGCGAGAAAGTGGTTGAACCGTTTAAAACCGTGCAACCAATTGTAACTCCCGCGCAAAGTACAACCGCACACACATTGTGTTATAACAAATGTAATATATAATATAATGTTATAACCCCCCGCGCGGATTAATACAATGTACACACCATACATTAACACAAAACTTTGGTTCAAATGTTATATACACCACGTGCATATGTTATAAAACATATGTATTATATGTATGGTATAAACTATGGGTCAGGGCTAAGCCCCAGCCCACCCCCCTTCCAATTAATACGATTTGCCAACATAAATATATGTGCGTCGGTATACATAACAAGAAACATATAATGGCGTATTGGTCGGGCGGATGTTTGTGTGGTGGGAGGTCCGGGGTTCAAACCCACGGACTCCAACAATATTTTTATAACCACATAAACCAAACAAAAGGGGGACACGTGGTGCCCATGGAGTGGGCCATGTGTCTCTTTATTATTCGCCTCAAACCGGACACGTGTCAACACCGTATTCGTCGATAATCATCCAATAAAAATGCGCCACACCTTCCCTTTGCCACGTCATCATGATGGTACGGCCCTGACACGTGGCCGTACAGACTGTACGGAC
>SNQJ01S0000916.1:114070-127326 GCA_010110895.2 Picea sitchensis | reverse complement strand
GGCCCTTAGTTCTCCGTACTCAAATGCTATTTAAGCTATTTCCCACAGATCTCCCTGCCAGAGGAAAATCTTCAGTATAACGTCCATTACCTCGCACACTACTGTAAGTCTATTGACAGTAAGCATCATCTTTCGCACTAAGGGACATTATCTATCGTGCTAAGGTAAACTTCACTAACAGCAGGCGTAATTCCGCACACTACTTAAATTTACCTCCTCTTGAGCCTTGAAAGCGGAACAGTCCATGGAAAAGGCCCTCTTCTCAAGTGTATTACTCAAATTTACCACAAAATAACAATCGCGATGCTTTATTATGAAAATCTACCTGAACATCAATTTTGTGAGGTATGTATGGTTCTCTTCTTACAACTATTTACAAGAAATTGCCTCAACGCAATTCTCAAAGCAAAGACTAGATAAACAAAGCCCTGAAAGGGCCTCTGCCCCATCATCCCCTGTCATATTATTATGGAAATGCAGAACCCTAAGCCTCTCGACAGAGGGCAGAAGCTCACAGATGGCTCTAGCAGCCTCCACAGAGATACCATTGTTCATAAAATACAGTTCCTCCAACGTTTTCTGAGATTTCAACAGAGACCCGAATGCCCTAACACCCTTCTCACCCAGTGCATTGTCGGAAAGATTCAAGGACCTCAACTCACAGCCTTGTAAAACAGATGAAAATATGGTCATTACCTCAAGGGCCTTGGCCTCGGCCTCGGATCTTCCTGCAATAAAATCTAAATCTGAAAGATCAACATCAGTCAAATTTCTCTGAACTTCAATCAAGACTCTCTCTACAACACGAGTAGAATCGAGACCAAAGCGTATGTCCGGTCATAGAAAAATAAATAAAACTAGTATTCGGTTGCCCTTTCCAGTACTTCCCAGTACAATTGGCTGACCACATTGTCAAATCTATTAATTGTCAATACATTGAATGACGTGAAGCTTGCAATAACACTTGAAAAATATTAACCAATCAAATATTAGAATTTTTTTTTTTTTATTATTACAAAAAATACATATTTTGATTTCCTATGTTACACATTTGATATAAAACAAAAATCTAAATTCAACCCTAAACTAATAGCCAGTCAACGATGAACTCATCACTATTAGTCCCTGGCCTTAGCAGGGACTAATAACACTTAAAATATGAAAATTATAAAGATACAAATACAAATATTACTTTATAGTTTATCGATAAAAATAAATTAAATTTTAAACAAGTCCTCAATAATGTTCTTCATATCTTAATTGTAATGATGTTCAATAAGACTCTAACCACCCATAAAATCTCTAAATTGTAATGATGTTCAATGAGACTCTAACCACCCATAAAAATCTCTAGACAAAAGTTTTATAAAAATAAAAAAATACAATAATTAAAATCCTAAAAAGAAATTGATATTAAATTTAGTGAAGAAAATAATTATCAAGCGATGGGGTTGCTCCTACTCATGAGTGCGAAGGCTAGGGTTTAAATGTGGTTGCTTGCTACCTTTGAACGATCTAGTCCTGTAGCCTGTGCCTGTCTTCTTGGTCGGTTATGGAAGCGACCTCGTCCATTTCTATGCGTGCCCCAAGCAATGGGGCCATTCCATCCATCTTTGTGTTCATGCCAATTTTAGTTTTGCAATCTGGTGCCTCTTTTTGGGATGTTGTTCAACGAGACTTTGCTCCTTCTAGGTCTCTTCTGGTTCAGGAAGCCCTTTCCCTTGTCATTCCCACGGGATAAGACGCTAAGGAAGAGGAAGAATAACACAGATCCGTGAGTTTGGTCTGTCGCTTCAATGGTTTTTGGCCAAAGTCAACTATTCTCAACAGTTGGATCTTGACTACTTGGATCCCTATCATGCATAAACAAGCTTTCATTCATTCTTGTGTCAAATGATTCTTCATTGTTGAGTTCGACATTGAGGAGGATCGAGATCTGATTCTCAACTCAAGTCCATGGTTTTGGGGAAACTCAGGTTTGTGCATGAAACCATGGACTCCTTCTTTCAATCCCAATACTGACATTCTCTCTTCAACTCCTATTTGGGTGAGACTTCCCAATCCGCCCTTGCATTTTTGGGGGTTTACACTCTCTTTAATTCATCAGTTTGGATTTGGGAAAGTTCCACATTGCAAGCCGTGAAACTACAAGGCACACCAATTCTACTTTTTACCATATCTGCATGGAAATGGACTTCAATAAAGGATTTCGAGCTAAAGTTATTCTTACTGGTAAAAAATATTCTTGGTCTAAAAAACTAGACTATGAGAGTTTCCTTGCGTTGCAGATCTTGTTTTGAAACGAGTCATCTTGCAACCCATTGTCTCAAGGGGTCTATGAAGAATAGAAAGCTTCGTAAATCCACTTGGTGGGTGAGATCTAATGAAGGCCATCTGATAATATCAAAGGAATGCGAAAAACCTCCTCAAGTAAGAGAAAATTTGTCTTAGCCAGATCCTCCTCTTCATCCAACTCTGTTATCTCAAGACTCATGATGAGAATCCATTTAGAAGCCAGAGAAAGAGGCATCTTCCTCTCAGGTCTCAAATGAGGGACTTCGAATCTAGTCATGTCCTTAGCCATCAACATGTTGGGAAGATCAAGATGATGCTGCTGAGGTACTGGATCAAGAAAAAATAGAAGCTCCAGATCAAGACAATCTAGGAATTATAGGCATCACAAATACCTCAATATCCGCAAGTGAAGTTTGGACGATAGTAAAAAAGAAGAATAAATCACATGTAACATCACAATCAATGGTAACACGAAGTCAGGCCAACAAGCTAATAAAAAGGCGAACTCTTCCCCAACATGTTAATTTAGATGCAATGTTTGTTCACTTTTATCCTCAAAGTCTTTTTCCGAGTGTATTCAGTAAGGTTATTCTATGTGAAGTTTTCATTTGAATATTTAAAACAATCATTCGTAACTTGTAGCAGTGGTTTATTTGAGGCCTCAAATAGACCTAAATTTTGTAAGATTTTGTAACTCCACAACGGTTTCGACCACACCCTTTTTTGATAATACAAATCTCCCAGTTTTTATGAAAAAAAAATAGTAAAAAAAATAATTAGTACCCATAAATATTATGATCATTATAACATTGTAAATATAACCTTTTTAAACCAATTTTAAATTACATAATATAAATAATATCTTTTCTACCTATATAACCTTGTAAATATAACCGTTTCAAACCAATTTTAATTTTAAATTATATAATATAGATAATAATTTAGCTTATAACCATCATGAAATTATCTTTTTCATTTTAAAATAATTATGCTGATATATCATTCTTGAATAATCAACTTTATAAGAATCGCAATTACAAGTTCATGAAAAATGTCAAAAATGCCATCTTGTATTATATATGAGGGGTTTATCTTGGTTTCATTTCAGTTTTTCATGATGTATTTTAGTTTACAATAGTTTGTTAACTTATTATTTATATGTTGTTAATAAACATTTACATGTCGATAATCAACATGTTCCTTAATTTCAAGATTTTTTTTCCAATAGAAAATTAGCTCAATTATATTAGTGAAAATATAATTTTTTTACATCTTTTTGTCCATACAGATGTTCATAGCAAACCTAGTCCATAGACCATGCTCATAAACATACACTACCACAGTCCCAAAAGAACCAGAAAGTCACCAGAGATGATAGCTAGCATGCAGGCTGCACAAAGAGATATGAAACAGGGAAAAACCCCCAACAAACACCAGAAAATAAATAAACCAGAAGCTGCATGCCCCCAAAGGACCCCAAAGTGTTAACCCAACACCGCACGCCCCTAAAGGACCTTAAAGTATTAACCAAAACACCGCACGCCCCCGATGATGACCTCAAAGCTATGGCCCAAAACCTCCTCTAGCCTAGCCAAGAGGAAGAGGTCAAGAGAGTCCAAAAAAATAGAAGAGAATACATAACACTTGCCGCAAGAAACCCCCGAAGCCACCACCATCGCAAAACTCCGATGATAATCACCACCGCGCATCCAGAAGTGAGCCCTCTAACACCAAAGTCCTGGAAGAAAGCGGAACCAAAGGGTCACCAATAGTCAAGCCAGCCCAACAAATGTTACAGCTTGAGCAATGCAGAGTCCGCTCGCATTGGTAGTGACTCACGCCCGCATTTTCTCTCCTTTGGTCACTGATCGCTCGCCTTGAACTCCAAATCACCTTTCCTCTGTAGAGACAGACGCTGCCGCAGGGAAGAAGCACGGCCCCAAAACCGGCCACCACAAGCGGCCTAGTCGCCCTCGCTGCTTACTGTTTGTTGTTCGATGTTCGTTCTCCTCCGATCGTTGTGCTCGCCTTGAAACCCAAATCATCATTCCGCTGGAAGAGACAAACGTCGCCACAGGGAAGAAGCACGACCCCCAAAACAGGCCACCTTAGGCAGCTAGGGATAAACCCTAGCCACCCTCGCATTTGTTGTTGGCTGTTCACGCAATTAACTTCAAAATTCTAGTTTTGGGAAAGGGTTCAAAGGATATAAGTCTAAAGGGTTAGTTTAATGGGTTGGTAAGTTCAATTTTCAAATGTTTGTAAGAAAATTGTACATAAAAAGGATCATAATAATGAAATAAAAAAAAATACAAATTTTAAAGATTTGTTCAATAAGTTGAACCCAAAGTTAATTCTTCAAGCGATTGCATCTAGAAATGTAAGTAGAAAAAACAGGAGCATACAACAAATCATTTCCAACCAAGCTACGGGGTTTTTTTTGGACACGGGCCTCTTCTATGCCTTCGGGGCCATTGATGGCACTATCCTGACTTGAACCTGAGACACTATCCTGACTTGAACCTGAGACCACATAAAAGAATTGGGAACAAAATGTCTCTGAGAAAGAAGCATATTTTTAAAACAAAAATCGATGGGGTTTTCTTTATATAGGGATTCAGGACTGGAGATTCTTTCCTATTGCCCGATCTCTGGCACCATGGATAGCTGACATAGGTCCGATTTTAACCGTCGATTCAAATTTTAACTATGAACTATTTTTATCTTTCTTTTTTATATACATTTATTATTTGAATTAACTATTATGTTATTGTACTGTCGAAGGTAGTATATAGTAATGAGTTAGCATTGACTTTCATATTAGTTTTGTGTTGACTTGAAAAATTTATATCAATTTAAATGTTCAACATAACAATTAAAAAAAAATTATTTTTTTTAAAAACAAAAAATAGTATTTTTTTAACTTTTCATTGGTCAATAACTTGATAGTGTTATTGCAGCCTTCACATATTTCGAAACCTTAAATTCATGAGAAAAGACAAGATCACAAAAAAAACTAATATAATGTAATGCAATATGATGTAATATTGTATTATAATATATGTTAAAATCTAATATTGTATTGTTTTTTCAAATGAAGTAAAAATTTAAATTTTAAATGTCAACTTTTTTACACTTATTAAAATTTAAATAATTTTACATTTCTTAATATTTTTTTAATTTTTTAATTTCAATAATTTTACATTTATTAATATTTTTTAATCTTTCAATTTCAATAATTTTACATTTATTAACATTTTTTAATATTTTAGTATAATTTTATAGAAATTTGTATGTAGTAATTTTTAAACTTTTAAGTCATATTTTAAAATATAAGAAATATTGAGATGTTTTTATTTTTTTAATTATTATAAAGATCATGGGAAGTACAAATCTACATTCTTTTCGAATGACTAAGGAAATGTCTAAATATTATTTATATAAGCCGTGCAAACACTAACAAGTAAAATTTTCGGAAGCAGTACATACAACGTATTGCCCTTGTTAATAGTATATTGCATTTGTGACTTTAATTTTTTTTTTATATACACTTATTATTTAGATTAAATATTATATTATTAATAATGTATTGCATATGTGATTTTAAAAATTAAAGCAAAGTTTTAATAGCTATGCACTAACCAACTAAATTTCTTGGGGTTAATCCACATCTCTTTCAAAATTTCATAATGAGTTTTAAAGAGATTTCATAAAATAAGTTTATATATATATATATATAATTTTGTTTTTATTGTGAATTATAAATAAGAATTTTTAACATAAAATTTTAATATAGGGTTTCAAGTTAAAGGTGTATATAAATAAAAAGATTATAATATTAAAATAAAAATTATATAAATTTGAAGGGTTAGTTCATGAACCATTCACCTAAAGTTAACTTTTCAAGTGATTACATAGAGAAGTGTATATATAAAAAGGGGACTATAATAAGAAAATAAAAGGGATATAAGTTTCATGGTTAGTTTATTGGGTTGAATCACTCATCAAATCTATTCGAGTTACTTGAGATTATCAATGATTATTATGGTTGGTTCTTAAGTTGCTTTTTTTTTGAATATTTCGAAAAATAGGGGTGATCTTGCAAGGTTTTTGATTTGGGAAAAAATGATTATAATAACACTAGAAATCAATATTTGATTCATTTAAATCTTAATTTTTTAAGTATTAATGAGTTTGTGCATCAATTTTTATTTTTATTTTTCTTTGTATATTTCAACATAGATCTATTTTTGTTCTTCGAGAGTTTCTTTATCTTGTTAGATTTTTTTTACCTTGTAAAAAAACAAGATATAACAAGTGCTGCGTGGCAGCGTAGTCTCTGCCAAGCAGGTTACAAGGTAAATTGTGGAAAATGGGGTCGAATTGTAAATGACAAAAGTGTTTGGTGCAAAATGTATATCATAGAAGTGTTTTTTGCAACATGTATATCACAAAACATGGGGTATAAAATTTCGTTAGCGCTAAGGCGCGACCCCGCGAAGAGATAATTGACTAAGTGTTGAAAGGAACTGCGGTCGGTCGGGCTCATGATGTGACGATATAGGACCATTAATTTAAATTTTATTTATATCAATGTATTGTAATAGATAATTTGTGGTCCAAATGTAGACCATGTTCCAATATGTGGAGGAATTGTAGACCACAGAAGTTTTTGGTGCAAGATGTATACAACAGAATTATAGATGACACAAGTTTTGGGTGCAAGATCTATAATAGCGCGTCGAACTGTAAATGACGGAAGTGTTTGGTGCAAAATGTATATCACGTAAGTGTTGTGTGCAACATGTAGATCACGGAACATGGGGCATAAAATTTCGTTAGTGCTAAGGCGCGACCCCGCGGAGAGATAATTGGCTAAGTGTTGAAAGGAACTGCGGTCGATCGGGCTCATGATGTGATGATATAGCACCAATCGACGAGTTCGAAAAAAGTCAGGTTCAAGTTTAAGTATATTTATTAAAATTGTATTTATATTAATGTATCGTAATAGATAATTTGTGGTCCAAATGTAGACCATGTTCCAATATGTGGAGGAACTGCAGACCACAAAAGTTTTCAGTGCAAGATGTATACAATGGAACTGCAGATTCCACAAGTTTTGGGTGAAAGATATCTAATAGTGCCAACCCTGGGGTCGGTCAGGCTCCCTAAATCATTGTTGAATACATTTTTTTGGTTGTNACCCGACAAAGAATTAATTGGCTAAGTGTTGAAAGGAACTATGGTCTATCGGGCTCATGATGTGACGATATAGGACCAATCGACGAGTTTGAAAAAAGTAAGGTTCAAGTTTAAGTATATTTATTTAAATTGTATTTATATTAATGTATCGTAATAGATAATTTGTGGTCCAAATGTAGACCATGTTCCAATATGTGGAGGAATTGCAGACTATGAAAGTTTTTGGTGCAAGATGTGTATAACAGAACTGTAGATGACAGAAGTTTTGGGTGCAAGATCTATAATAGCGCCAACCCGGGGGTCGATCGGGCTCTTGTAAATCATTGTTGAATACATTTTTTTGGTTGTTAATGGCAATAAGCGAACCACTGGGTTTCCACGAGTAGAAGCAGAATATATATACAATTTGACAGGCGGGGCCTTATGTCTCCTCGGGAGCCCTTGTCACCCTATTTTGAAGCCCATCCGATCGTTTTTCCTCTCTACTATCTTTCTCGTTACTTAGACATTTTTTCGAAAATGTCCCAATGGGCACATTGGCAGACATACCAGTTCACATTTGCGCTTGTGATTTTATATCGTGACCCCGACCGACCGCTAACATCCACTTTAAATGACATAAGTGTTTGGTACAAAATGTATATCACGAAAATGTTGTGTGCAACATGTATATCACGAAACATGGGGCATAAAATTTCGTTAGCACTAAGGCGCGACCCCGCGGAGAGATAATTGGCTAAGTGTTGAAAGGAACTGCAGTCGGTCAGGCTCACGATGTGACGATATAGGACCATTAATTTAAATTGTATTTATATTAATGTATTGTAATAGATAATTTGTGGTCCAAATGTAGACCATGTTCCAATATGTGGAGGAATTGTAGACTACAGAGGTTTTTGGTGCAAGATGTATACAATGGAACTGTAGATGATGCAAGTTTTGGGTGCAATATCTATAATAGTGCGTCAAACTGTAAATGGCAGAAGTGTTTGGTGCAAAATGTATATCACAGAAGTGTTATGTGAAACATGTATATCATGGAACATGGGGCATAAAATTTCGTTAACGCTAAGACGCGACCCCGTAGAGAGATAATTGGCTAAGTGTTGAAAGGAACTGCGGTCAGTCAGGCTCATGATGTGACGATATAGGACCAATTGACGAGTTCGAAAAAAGTCAAGTTCAAGTTTAAGTATATTTATTAAAATTGTATTTATATTAATGTATCGTAATAGATAATTTGTGGTCCAAATGTAGACCATGTTCCAATATGTGGATGAATTGCAGACCACAGAAGTTTTTGGTGCAAGATGTATACAGTGGAACTGTAGATGACGCAAGTTTTGGGTGCAAGATCTATAATAGAGCCAACCCGGGGGTCAGTCGAGCTCTCATAAATTGATGTTGAATACATTTTTTAGTTGTTAATGGCAATAAGTGAACCACTGAGTTGTCACGAGTAGAAGGAGAATATATATACAATTTGACAGGCGAGGCCTTACATCTCCTCGGGAGCCCTTGTCACCCTATTTTGAAGCCCGTCCGACTATTTTTCTGTTGGACACACCTACCACACTTACAGGGGGGTGAATGAGTGTGGGGCTCTTTTTACCAAAACTTCCCTCTTACACAAAACTCCTTAGTTAACAATCACCATTAACACATTACTCATTGCTGTCATTTATAACCAGTTAGATGTGAACACATATCAACAACATATATTAACAATATATCATCAAGAAGTCATCACCACAAGAAACACAAAGAACACAAGATGTATGTACAATTTTTCTTTTTATTACGGACTACAATCCTTGGGGTTTATCAACAACAATTGAATAGAGTACAAATCTACAAGAGCACCAACTCTATAATGCAAGACTCAACTTACACCCTCAACACCAACTGAGATGAGGCAACAATCCTCCACATATATCAATCTGTCACATGTACTCGACCTGTCAGTAGTGCAGCCCGCGTGTGTATGCGCCCGACTCACTACAACCCATGTATGTACGCGACCAGTCTATAATGAAACATGCGTATACTTCTGAGCAACTAGGGTTTTGCTTTGTTTCACATACTGAGATCCTTTGCAACCTGCAATCACATTCTCTTCTGTCTCTTACTGTCCAATTTGACCCACATCCTGTCACAACACATCCAAGCTCTCCAATAGCCTACTCATGCTTCTCAACCATATAACATGAATGCTACTAAAACATGTGTAAACAACCAATATACTATATCCATCATATCAATACCGAATCATACGAGTGCTGCGCACTCCATCAACCAACTCAAACCACTTCATAACAACCATACCAAGAATGCCCTACAACAAGCAATAGTATCCATCAAGATAATAATGTAACCATACTAGAGTCTTAGTGACATATCTGAGCCCATAGAATGCAGATCTGGAACCTGCTTCAGTCTTCAACAACCAATCATCATCTCAGACACAAATCTCCATGATTTTATCCACTGTACGCGCCATGTTCTCATACAGCCCGCGTATGTACGCGCCCTGGCCCATTACAACCCACGTACACCTTAGAAACTGGGGTTTCTAAAGCTCCGAGACTTTTTCCGTCAAGATCTTTGATATTGATGAAACTTTGATGCGTCCATGAGATCCTCCTCACGCTCTCTTTCTCAAAATAGATCTTCAATCATGCTCAAGAGATCCACACCAAAGATGCTCTACAAAAGATATTCTCACAAGAAGCTCTCCATAGATACTCCAAAGATGATTTTCAAGAGACCCTTGCTATCTTATTTATACTTTCATCCTCTAGGTTACTTAACCCACTTCTAGGTCACTTAACCTATTTTCCTCATTTTAGGGTTAACCACTTTCCATAATTAGAAAGTTCTCCATTACTTTATCATTTAAATATTCCTCCTTGACTTTGTCATCTCACTTTATCATTTAAATATTCTTCTTTGATTTTGTCACTTCTCTTTATTATTTAAATAATGATTTCTTCTTTTAAGGCACTTTGACTTGTTCTTTGACCTTGGGGGCTTCAAGCCTTTATATGGGGTCCTTCAACTTCGTAAGGTCATAAATCTCAATCCGTGAGGATTTATGTGACATTCCACATACCACCGGAAATTTCATGACAAGCACTATCCATCTAGGATAGTTTCACCAACAGCTTCACTGATCTTCATCTCATTATTCCACATATAAGCATGAGTTCTCCATCCACACTTCAAGGATAACTCAACCGTAAAGCGTCTTCCCATGAGGGATTTCACCATAAGGGGACCACTTTGGAGTTCATCCATTTGTGTACCTTATCAACCATGATAAGACCATTACATCAATCTGACTATGCATCATGTATCAATGACAACTCATTGATCCATCTTCATCATATCAATGAAAACTCATTGATCCATCTTCATCTTATCAATGACAACTCATTGATCCATCTTCATCTATGCATTCTCATCAAGGACAATACATATTACATTTGAAATCAATAATCAATCAATCAATCTTTTGGCATCAATCAATCACTTGACATCAATCAATCAGACCATTGACATTAATGACAACCTGATCCAACAATCTCCCCCTTTGGCATTGATGGCAATACCAACATTGATGTCAACACCAATTACCAATTATTGATGTCAACATGTAGATAAGGCATGCTCTACATCAATAGTCGATGTGACTATCTCTCCCCATCAATAATCGTCAATCACGTCAATGGATCATCTCTCCCCCTTTGACATCAATGGAAAAGGGCCATTCTCCCCTTGGGGTTGCTTCCTCTGCTTGAACTCTCCTTGGGGCTGCTCCCCCTGTCTGAATGCTTTTGATCTTGATCTGAATAATCTCTCCCCTTTTGAACAAGGGATATCAGTCTGATGTAATGCTGAAGATACATCGTTCATACTCCCCCTGTGACCATCGCTCCCCCTGGAATTGTGCCTTTGTGCTCTTTCTTCAAATATAAGGCTCTTTCTCAAGTATTTATCTTTACATATGATAAATCTCTACTCCTGAAATCATGGGAAGGAGAATGAATCCCCCTATGGGAATGTCTCCCCTTATCTTTATTGCAAAATGAACAATATGCTACCATATGACGATCCTTGGACTTGTCCATGCATCAAACTCATGCCACACCAACCATCATGAAACAAAAGGTATGTCAACAATAAAATAGAGAGTCATGAGTAGAACATCACCCAAGTACATCATGTACCAATTGTGTGCCCATCATGCATAACACCCATGTACATCAACCATGTACATCAATACCATACAATGTGCCATAATATCTCACCAATAGAATGTATCAACCATATGCCAACATGTGCAGCTGCCAATATGCCAACCATGTGCATCTACCAATATGCCAACTAATGAGCATCTATCAATATGCCAAACAAGTGTCATATCACTCATGATATGTCTCCATCATGAACCAAGTACCATAACCATGTATCTCAAACAAATACTAATTGTTGTGCTAATCAAGTAATACCAATGGTGTAGTATCATCAAGCATATGCCATATATGAGTGTACCAAATATGTACATCGCCATGCACCAATACCACAAAATGATGAATCCCATACATGTATGCCAAATCCTCCATAAAACATGTGCCAATCAAATTGCTAGTAGGTGCCTCTACCAATGTACTAGAAATGTACCAATCATGCATCAACTATAGATCAAGATATGATGTACAACATGATCACCTCATCAACTCACCAACTACATGTCCCAATATGTAGCCCATCCATATGACAAATGCATGCATCAAGTTTTCTAACAAGTAAGCTTCCAATAATACATCATAAGATATATCAATGAAACTTCAATATATGTACCAACCATGTACACCAACAGATCAACGTAAATCCTCCATTCACTACAGTAAATACTAAGCATCCAATAACACATGTGCTAGTAGTATGCTCCAATAGATCAATGACATATTTAGCTAGCATCATCAAGATATATCACATGACCAAGGTGCCATAACTTCACTGCCATAACCAACATTGTTCTTCAACAAAAAATGCATTAATCCATACTCATGGGTTAGTGTCATGCATCCAAGATAGCCTTTCAGTATTTTTTATCATCACATTACATAATCCAATATAGAATCATGAAAACCTGCAGCCAATAGTGTCAGAACTTGCAACAAACAATGTCAGACCCTGCAACACATAGTTATACCATCACATCAAGTTGCAACCCATGTGCATTGCCTTTTTCCCAAGGCTTTACCACATATATGCGGCCTGCTGCACAACAGCTCGCGTATGTACGCGACCTATTGAAGGTCAGCCTGTGCATGTACGTGACTGATACCACTGTCACCCGTGTATGCTTCAGTAGATGACTTACTATAGCTTCCCTTAAGGCTTCCATTCTGCTCTGGCTGCTCAATCTTCTTGGCCCACTTTTGAAGGTGTCCCTACTTCTCAGAACTTGAGCTCTGAGCATCCATATTTTCAAAGATGTATCCCTTCCTTACTTCATTCCTTCTTCTAGCCATGCTGTGTGAAGTTCTCATCATGGACTTTCTTCTTGTGTTCCAACAATCCTGGGATTTGTGGCCAAATCCACTATAGCTGTAGCATCTCATGGTGTTACAATGAACAACAATATGTCCTACTTGATCACATCTCCAACACCTTATGGTGTTATGAAATCTTCCATTATATCTCCTTTCATAAGATCTACATTCAAAAGCTTTGTGACCATATTCATTACA